>BQKZ01000024.1:64326-107254 GCA_036244855.1 Temnopleurus reevesii
CCCCTAAACTTTCATCTGGGCCCCATCAGAGAGGACTTATCAATCTGGATTCCAGGTCCGTTTTCTCATCTTCTCTCTCATCCCTTTTCTCTGAGATGAATATAAAATATGGATCTGATTTGGATCGCATCAATCCAAATAATCCATTAGTTCCTCGAAATGTCACACAGGAGAGACTTGTCAACAGACTGGGTTTATGCATTTTGCATCAGACCAGAACACAAATGCCAGAATTCCAAAAGGCATGTCTTATTGGCAGTGCTAAAAGGACGTTATTTCCATCTTGTTTAAGAGATTTTATCGATGTTCCATTACTGGTTATGCTTTGTAAGTCCATATTTCTGGGATAAAACCAGAAAAAATCAAACTTAATCTAGACAAGATCTGTACAGGATTCAAATCCATTTTCATCTCCCCCTAAACTTTCATCTGGCCCCCATAAGAGAGGACTTATCAATCTGGATTCCAGGTCCGTTTTCTCATCTTCTCTCTCATCCCTTTTCTCTGAGATGAATATGAAATATGGATCTGATTTGGATAGCATCAATCCAAATAATCCATTAGTTCCTTGAAATGTCACACAGGAGATACTTCTCAACAGACTGGGTTTATGCATTATGCATCAGACCAGATCAGACATGTGCCAGTATTTCATGTTATATATTGTCTTGTCAGAGCCAGAAAGATGTTCTATTCATATGCTTTTGTAGATTTAGACTACTTTAGACAGTATCCAACTGACATTTATATGAATTGACGGTTTGCATGAGACCAGGACAGACCTGCAAGTCTTCAATATGTCTCCTTGGCTGAGTTAGAAAGACATTCTTCACATTTTCATATAGATTTTCCTTACGGTTAACATATTATTTGCCTGACAGTTATAAACATATAAGTTTATATGGTTTGCACCAGACCATAAAAGGACTGCAAGACTTCCATATATCATGTCATCTTGACAGAGTAAGAAAAATGCTCTTCTCATATTCTTGCAGAGATACAGTGTCTCTGTGGTTCCAAGGATTCAATGGACATATTTGGGTTTATATAGAAGAGGAATGATAGGAAGACTTGAGAGAGAAAAACAGAGAAACAAGGAAATATAATAATAATCTGATGAAAGTGAAAGAATGATGAGACAAAACAAGATGGGATAAGGAAGGCAAGGAAGGCATACAGACAGGGAAAGACAGATAGATTGATAGGGAGATGGATATAGCGGTAAAAGGAGAGAGACAGAGAGAAGTGGGGGGGGGGGGGGGGAGATTGGGGGTATGGAAACGTGAAAAACATAGAATAATAACATAATGAAAGGCATGGGTTGACAGGCTACACCAAGAAAGCAAGTATAAGATGCCAGAATGGAAATGCAAATGTAACTCCTCAATGTAGTACAGAAGCCAAAATATCTCTCTCTTCATAACGTAGTACAGAAGCCGTAGTACAGAAGCCAAAATATCTCTCTCTTCATAACGTAGTACAGAAGCCGAAAGATCTCTCTCTTCATAACGTAGTACAGAAGCCAAAATATCTCTCTCTTCATAACGTAGTACAGAAGCCAAAAGACCTCACAAACCAAATAAATCAAAGAGGGTGGGCAAATGGAACTGATTATCTTGGACTTGATCTTGGCTTTCATGCTGTGCGGGAGATGAAAGTTGCTTCTTCTTCTTAGGGAGTCAAAGTCGACCAGCTTGAACCAATTGGCAAGCTCACGAAGACTTCTGAAAGCACGTCCAAGTTCAAATCGGGATCAAGTGTTTATAGCGCTGATCCCGGTTTTAACATGAATGCTGCTATATTTGGCGCTGCCGTTTATTTGACGACACATGGTATGTTTACATCTTGTGACCCAGCAACCCCAGCCAAAATGAAGGGGTATGCCAAAATGAGAGGTAGAGTATTTCTTGGGTAGGCCTACAGTACATGACATGATTCAAATATTACCTTATGATAAGAATCAGCACTAAACATTGTCTGAGAGAGAAATCAAGTTTTATATCCTGCATTACTCTAAGTTTAATACATAAACCTGAGAAAGAGACAATAGTTGTCCAATACATTTACATCATCATCCAAAAAAACATGCCAAGCTCAAAGCTTCAGGTACCGACATAACTGTCAAAAACCTTCATTTTCAATGCAATCTTGAATACCGAGTTGTGGCTAAAACCTGTATATTTTATTGATTTTTAGCTGATTTTTTAAAATGTATTAGTCTAATATTGAGAATTATAAAGAAACAATTTCAAAGACAGAAAAAATGTGTAAAACAATCGGCAAGCATGAAAAAAGTCTAACCAATCAAACCTCAAAGGGTATGTTACATCTTGGCTCTTTGCCAAAAAATGACAGTAATCCGCAACAAAATAAATAATCGAGGCACTATCAAAATCCCAAACATCCTGACAAAATAAAACTTTAAAATGCAAACATCCACAAAGTGTATTATCTCCCAACATTGCAATTTTTCTCACTTTAAAACAGTAGTAAAACAAGCCCGTCTGCAAATTGAATTAGATCTCTGGTGAGATGCCAAAAATAACTCAAATTCTCCATTATGGCTGGAGGCAGTCGCCATTAGTCGGAGTGCTAAACTGATGACGGATTTCCCGATATCCAAACTCATGAAATGAATTTGTATGGTAATTCAATATCATAAAGCGACAACCAGAAAGAGAAGGAGGAAATTGTCTCATCTACCGATAACAAAATGTAGTCAAATAGATTTTGTTTTCAATTTGATTGAATTGAGGCTGGAATATTCTGAGGAGAAATATTTTGTCATTCCAATTTTCCTTACACAACTGAATTAGAAATAAATCATATCATTAAATCACGGAGTGAATTGGGAAGATGAATTTTGATAACCTTTCATTAATGTAAGCCTATCTTTCAGCTTCCTGAAGTTTGCACTGTTTTCTAATCAATTCATTATCATTATTACCCTACTTCATAGGGTTCTCCCAGATATTTTTAAAAGATTCAAATCAAAATAAAGATTCCCTAAAAGCTTCCTAATATAATGAGTATGGTAAAGTACCATGAAAATTGGCAGAGAGTTGATGCCCTTGCCTTTGAAATGTGTCCAGTTCAGAGCCAATTCTTAGGAGCGCCCCTCTAATGTTCACGATCATTCAACTTTAAACTCATTTTGCAATATAACATCTTTAATACTTACAGGTAAAAAGGCTGATGAAGGTCTCTGATAGTTTTGGTGTGAGCAGAGGTTCTGGCAATTCTCTGAAGTACTGTTTCAACATGTCGGCGACGTCATAGGCAAGCATCCCATCATAGTTCAGCATATCTGGGCAAGAGATGAGGCAAAGAGTCATTTATGTTTCTTTTACACATCAGCATTATGACAAGATCCTTACATAGGGAGCATGAGATATTTTTCGAAAATCATATCACTGGTAATGGAACGATGTATTGCATTCTGGGTGAAAGTAATCTTTCTTCAAACCACGATTGGCTACAAGCAGAATCCTTTGTTACGGATTTTGGACAAATTTCAAGTAGGCACCTTGTTGCTACAAAAAATTTGCAATATGGGTGTACAAAAATATAACCTTTCAAATACTTCCACCAAATTTTTACCTTCCAAATTATGTTTATGTCAGAGTCATGGGTGATCCGGAGCACCATAATCATTGGTCGATTGGAAAACTCCCATTATTCAAACAAAGAAATTAAGTTCACTAATTGATCAAGTATAAAAAATAACAGCCCAGATGACTAACATAAGTATTCCATGTGGCTCATTTATTGGTTAAAAAATAACCTCCCATTTGATGCTCCTCAAAGTTCCATGTGTACTGTCCGCTGCTGATTCTACACAAAATGCTTACATTTTCTAATTTTGGCTACTCACCTGGGTTAGCCTCGTTCATCTTCTTGAGTTGCTGGATGCGGGATCGGACCCCGGGCTTGCGGAACATCCCGACCGCCTCGGTGGCCTGGCGCCTGAGGTAGCGCATGGCATAGAGGATGGTCTGGGGGAGGGGCTGGCCGGTCTTCTGCAGGTGGTGGAGGAGGGGGACACCAAACACCAACCGGTCCTTGATGTCCGCTGTCTTGGAGCGCTTCATGAAACGAGGAACCATCCTGAATGGGGAGAGACAATATGAAATTAATTGGTATTGAATTAATCCTTTCTGTTATATAATGTGAGACCTATCTTAGCTAGTCTACAATGGCCGCCTGAATTGGTTCCTTTTGGATCAAAATATGTGTGATGGAATCTGTTTTCACTCTACAGTCCAGTCTATAGTGATAACTTTTTCAGTTTTCCTTGGATGGCCACTACAGACAAGTTTGACTGTCTATGTAATAAGGAAATTCATTCATTTTGTCTCGATCAACCCACAAATCTCTGATCAAAAGTTCACACTAGTGGTTGTGGCACTGGTCTGACAACCAAGACATCTGAATTTTTTTTTAGATAAAAGTATTCATGGATTCATAGAAAAGTCAGAGCTGTTAGGGTCTTCATAAGATATCTATCCCTTGACCATTAGTTATCTAAATCTACCTTTCAAAGATAAAGTTGATCCAAACTTTAATAAATCGAAAAAAAAAACCACAATAAAAACAAAAATGTCAAACAAGTACAGATATTTTTTTAATCACCATCTTATTTAACCTGACAATTTCCCATGGCAAAATGTATCCAGAAAAACATGTTTGTAAATAAAAAAGGGGACTCTTGCTTCTTTACAGGGCCTCTATGAGTGAAAGAGTTGGCATTTTACATGACATAGGGGTGGATACATTATTTATAGCAAAAGAGGAGTTTGACATGATAGGATCGCTCTGTGTCATTATCATTCATAATATATAAAGAGTAGACAGCCTATCCATATAACACTAGGAGACCTCGGAATTGTATTTCTTCGAACGGCAAATTTGGGTAATTTCTATTCTTGAGTTATGTTTGATAAAAAATTCAAACATTACATCACCCTTTATCCAAAGGATTTTGACAAAGTAAACAACTTATATTGAAGCATTCACAATAGCTAGATGCACAAAAATGAAATTCCCTTCCCTCTTATTCTCTGGAAAATGAAAGACAACTGTTGCAGCTGATCATTGAATAGTAAGGGCAGTTATTTTCCTTTGTGATCATGAAGCTATTAAAGGCTTTTTTTTTTTTTTACTTTGTCCTTTCACTTTGTGCAAATACATAACACTCAATAAACTTTCTGCATATCACTTTGTGCATATCAATGAGCATATACATGAGAGTAAACATATTATTTATGTACTATTGATGCATATTGAAAAAAGAAGAATAGATGTGAAGCCAACAAGCACAGAACTAAACAAAACTTCAAAACGGGTATGCTTTTGAGGATTCTTTTATCATTTGTATGTGATCTGACTACTTTTTCTGTGACATAAGTCCTAGCACAAGACTTGGAAGCATGGTAATTGTGCTTGTAACTATAGGCTACATAGTTGTACATACTTCTTGTAAATCATAAAATAAAAAAGTGATCTGTGCCCTTTGTCTACCTCAAATGCGATCCTGCAATTTATGGTACATGCAGACACCGTTTCCAGATTAAATCGCAACGCAGGCTGAATCATCAAAATAAAGAAGAGAAAAATTGTGGATAGTGCAGCATTCTCTTCAAATTGGTCCACAGGGACACTGTATCAAGACACCCTTACTGCTCTACTCAATCCTGAATACACAAAAACACCTACAGATCAGTATAAAGGTCATGACATAGACACTCATTGAAAAATTTGAGGTATGGAGAAGCGCTTCTCTCCCCGCATTCTCATATTTTTCAGATGACAAGAGAATCTTTGTGGCCTGACCTCAAGATCGTGGCAGTGATATTTTAGAAGGTTGGATTAAGTGATCATTTTTCAATTAGGGCAAAATTTATTGGATGAGGAGGGAGAAGACGTTTATCTCTTCAAGCGCAATATTCTATTGCATACCATAACCCAGATTAGGCCCTGCATGAAAAATGTAATTGTTCCTTGTCTGAGAATAAGGGAAAAATGAGGGACTTTTCATTTCTAACTTATTTCTAATTTCTAATTTATTTATTTTTATTTTTTTTTGTTTTACACAAGACACCCATCTTAGCCTTTCTTGATTTTCTATAATTACTTTATTACTACAAGATGGCTTCAGCATTTAAAAACAAAATACAGACATCTTAGCTTTCATTTGATTTTCTATGATTACTTTATTACTACAAGATGGTTTCGGTCATTCTTTAAAAACAAAATACAGCCATCTTAGCCTTTTTTTTAATTTTCTATGATTACTTTATTACTACAAGATGGCTTCAGTCATATTTTAAAACAAAAGATCGACAGCCATCTTAGCTTTTTCTTGATTTTCTATGATTACTTTATTACTACAAGATGGCTTCAGTCATATTTTAAAAACAAAATACAGCCATCTTAGTTTTCATTTGAATTTCTATGATTACTTAATTACTACAAGATGGCTTCAGTCATTTTTTAAAAACAAAACACAGCCATCTTAGTTTTCATTTGATTTTCTATGATTACTTTATTACTACAAGATGGCTTCGGTCATTTCTTAAAAAACAGAAGGCAGCCATCTTAGCTTTCATTTGATTTTCTATGTTTACTTTATAACAATATGATGGATACAGTTTATCTTATGCAAGAAAAAATATACCAGTTTTTGGTTTCTTTTTACTGAGTGTTTAATGAGGAAGCAAGGGAGAGCTGTTTCATATTGAACACAAACACAACGCCCCCTTTAATAAGCAGTTTGAGTTAAAAAGATGGAAATTATTGAACAGACCTGGGTCCAAATGTATGAAATGTCTTAGCTATCTCCTTCTTGCAAAGATGTCTTAACTTATTCTGCCACCCTCTTAACATCGAAACACACACATGGATACGTCTATGTTAGGAGAA
The DNA here is from genome assembly GCA_036244855.1 of Temnopleurus reevesii. Lineage (NCBI taxonomy): Eukaryota > Metazoa > Echinodermata > Echinoidea > Temnopleuroida > Temnopleuridae > Temnopleurus > Temnopleurus reevesii. The sequence goes on from BQKZ01000024.1 coordinate 71,248, forward strand.
TTACGCAAGAAGAGGATAGCTATAAGACCATTTCGTGCAATTTGCCCCAGGTAATGATGGGCTAAAAAAAAAGACATAAAGACAGTGCTGTTTCTTACCATGTCCATCCGCTCCGATGTGAGACTGAGTACCTTTCCATGACAGCAGTCAATTTGAGGAGCGACAGTTTACGAAGGATCATCAGCTGCCCAACTGACAGACTGCTCACCTGGAACGGTCTGGGTAGAGAAAAGAAAAAGTAAGGAAATAAAATTAATATAGAATTGAAGAACGAAAAACACACTGAAATAGAATTCCTCTGCATAATAAGCTGTATATGGTTGAAGCCAGATGCCAGCCACTTTTTAATTTCAGAATTAATATCTCTATTGACATATTTCAGCATCTATACAATCATAAAATGATAAAAATAAACTAAAATTTCTCATGATCTCATCATCAATCCAAACAATTCATATTTGCCATAATTGCTACGCTTCAACATGAGCCCATATTTCTGTAGGGACACAATTTCAACGTGCGTCAGGTAATACTATGCTGTCCGGTTACTGGATTTTCACTATACTATAATTCCTAAAGAGAGGAATGAATAAAACAATTTTTTTGACAACTTCAATTGTTTTTTATTAGAACTTCCAATTGGAAGATTGAAATACTAAAACATGTTCAAAATGTTAAAAATTATTACTTTACAAATATACAGTCAATAGATTTACTTTTATATGTGTACCGGTAATTACCATGTCGGTTTATAACAATTAAATTTCACTTACACATAACCACATTTAAACGAAACATAAAGATATAAATCATTATCAACAGTTTCATAACGTTTATACATTACAAAATTTTCATTAAAAAGTTTTCACAACCAAATATTTCCTTGAATAAAGTTAAATGTAACATCACACCAGCAGCCGTTTATCATCAATTATCTACTTCATTTCCTCTCTAAAAAACGAGCATTACGAAGACATCTAAAACTGCTATCGTTTTGATTTCTTTTAGGGCGACAGTTGTTTCTAATTACAGTTCAAAATCACATGAGCTTCTGCCTTGCAAACACATTGTAATCGGCGGATCCNAGTCATGTGTGAAAACAAATAGCACAGTTAGATAGCTTGTCTTATTCCCTTTCCAATGATACCACACACATTAAATTTGCACCAGCGGTTGCCGCGCAAGGATCGTTTGAAAATGGGCGGTCACGCCCATTTTGACCGAAAACCCTCTTAATGGGCGTGTCATAGCACGAGAACCATAAGTCGGATCGCGATAAAAATGAAAATTTGGGCTTTAATAGAGTCGATTATCCTATACACCAAATATGAACAAATTTGGAGAAAACATGATTCAAATTTAATTTTTTTTTGGGTGATTTGACATGGAATGACCCTGTAATTACTTATTCATAACCTATTTAGTCACAACTGGACTACAATACTTGTAATCCAGTTTGCATTCATGACTTGTTGCTATATCGGGCAAGTCTGAGGCAAGTTTTTAGGTTGTCAAGAAATACATTAGCATACAGGGTACTCTACGCATAACATTTTCAAAGCCACGTATGCTCCCACCTAAAAAAATGATCTCCATTGGACCATCAGGGGAATTCCTCTTTCATATGCAAAAAAAAAAAGAAAAGAAAGGGGTCTCCTTCTGACCCCAAAATCGGCCAGAAGTCTTCTCGTATCTATATGCATAACGGTAATCAGAGACACGTACAATGTATCTCCTATCCCAAGAAGTCATTAATTACTGTTCAATGTCACATAACAAAAGAGATTCTTATATAAGATTCACAGCTAGAAAAAGTAAGTGGGAGGGGCACCCCTTTTTACCCCACCCTGGAACTGCTAAAAATGGTCTTCTCATGGCGCTTCATTTCGTATCTACGCACAACGATAATCTCAGACACGTACATTATATCTCCTATCCCCAGAAGTCATTAATTACTGTTCAGTGTCACATAACAACATCGCTTCTGATATCAAATTAACATCTACAAAACCTTCCCCTGGAAAGTATTAGCATTTCCTTTTCTTCCTTCCTCACTTGACAAAAAGATTAATACATGTAATAATCAGGCTTTATTGTGGTAAGCATCAAGAGTGATTCATATAGATGGTTCAATGATAAAATTTTATGAATATAATCGGATGTAATGAATCACAGAATACATGAATTATGAGATTTCAAATATCTACTGGTATGGCAGATGCATTATTTATTCACATTTTTATAAACTACTGGAGGGTATTAATTTATCTCACACTGTGACACAACAAACATGTGTAGATTAATCCTGTATTCATACAAATTAAAAAATATATAAATTAATATTCACATCATGCATGTTTGGAAATTTGGAAATTTATTCATTCAAACTTCATCGACATATGCAGTCAAAATTCCGTCCATATTACATTCTGTTCATATTAGGATGACTACAATTCTATACATTTATTTGTTTGCTTGTTTGCTTGTTTGCTTGTTTGTTACATTTCATATATTTTGTTCTGATTCTCATTTTAGTAAATGATTCATGTTTTGTAAATCAATCTCTTCAGCATGTATTGCTGATCAATATCTCATTTATATACTCATAAATAAATAAACTTTCCAAACGTTACTTCTAGCCTTGTTTTCTTCTAATCTATAAAGCTTACTATCAATCATTTTTCTCCAAAATGTCAATCATTTGCAAATAAATTTACAACAAATCTACAACCAATTTCTTCAATGGTTTTATGCAATTTCGTCAAATCTGTAATATTGTGATATAACACAAAGATTGACAGCACCAATTTCAGAAGCAATAATTGCAATTGCTGATGGAGTCTTCTCGATCTGAATCTGATCAGCCTTCTTCTGTACATGTGTTCTACTGACGTAGATGTGTCGTCAATTGTCTTCGCTCGCACAGATGAGCGACAAATAATTGGTCCTGGTCTCTCCTTAAATCAAGACCTTAACAGCTGAGTGCGACCATTAACACCTTTCATGGATAAACTCTCATTCCAATTACATCGGTTAACAATGTTACGCATTATCGGAACGCTAATTATTTGAATCTCTGACCCTTTGCTGACTGGGTTCACACAGTCGAAATTCTCACTATTTATTTAAAAGAAATACCCACTTGTACTAACTGGACCATGTAATGTATTCCATTATTACCTGAGGCATCAAATTAAATATTGAAATTTAAATTGATATAAAGTTATCCAGTTTCTACATTTTTCAAAACTTGCTAACGGCAAGGTTGTAAATGACTTTTGGTAAATTTGTTTAAATCTTCTTAATGATTCTAAAGTAAAATTGTTCTGAAAACCAAATTTTAGATTTTTGCATTCATCACAAGAGATGTGAGTCAAGAAAATATTTTGAACAAAAATTATTCCTGTCAACATTATTTTCAATAAAATGTTATAACTGAAATTCAAGTAGTTTTTTTATTGCGATGTTTTTTCTTCATGAATGTTCGGGAAGGGGATTTGCTGTTTGTATCTCTAAGGTGTGATAAGGGCAGATTGGGTGACTTATAGGGGTAATAAGAGAAATCCCTTATATATCACATTCAATTTGCACAAAAAATTATTGGCCCAAACACCTATTGTCTTAGCATGTGAACGATTGCATGGAACTCAGCAACCCATCTGAAATACACATCTTCTTTTGACTATACCCATCTGAATAGTCAAAAGAAGAAGGAAAATATAACCGACAACTTAAACGTGACTGAACAATAACCTTGAAGAGAACATAAGAATGATCAACTTCATATAAACAGGATATTACGAATGGTTTCGAACTACTACTTCAACTTAAGCTTGAGTCCAAACACATGATATGCCATGTGCATCTCAAGAAATATAAAAACAAGATGGGGGAGGGCGGGGGGAATAAAAAAAATGTTGCTTCCTCATTTCATGATGAAGGAGGTTTGTTTGCTTGCTTTCGCAATTGTAAGTGCCAATTACATGGGGGCCGAGTTTCATAAGGCTGATCGAGGAGGGATAGAATGACTCTACACACGACTGGTGCCCCTTTCTCTGGTGCTATCTCCGCAAAATAAGGGTTATTATCGAGTGCAGGAAAGGGTCACCGGTCATGCGCAGTGCCAGTAGCAATATTAAACAAATCCAGGGGCCTATAACATAAAGCAGATTATGATTAATCACAAATCTTTAGCACATGATTTCCCATAAACTTACGATTGATATCAACCGTACGATATTGAAGATCTTTATGTTAAGAGGCCCAGGAGTTTTAAAATTAACTAGATGTACATTAACTTGATTGAACATTAACCTTTGGAGAAGGAATGCGTAAAGGATTAAAAGTTGCAAATCAAGTTTATTACTTCTCATCTATCATTGGCTTCAGAACAAATTGGTTAAAGCATGTGGGATTTCATGTGCTGTTTTTGAAAACATGTAGAATGGTAGCGAAAAATAGAAGAGAGGAATTCAGAGAAATTCATAGAAGTTTAAGGATTAAAAATCAGTCTTATTACCATCCTTTACTACAACAGGCTTATGAACAAATTCGCCTAAACATTTGAGCTTTCATGTTAAGTGGTTGTGAGAAAAATTACTGAAGACAAATTCTTTAAAAAGAAAAAGATTAATAATGACATCATTCCCAAGGTAATCTTGATTGAATATTGAATATTTCATCTTCACAGACCTACATAAAATACTATTCATGGCTCTTAGTATCTTTCTGCCCAATTTCAATGTCCCTTCAGCCTATACAATATATGCAGCATTCTAAAACCTGCTTACCGAAGCTTATTTCAAAAAATTGTGAGCCTTATACATCTTGCCCCTGGGTGGAAATTTATTCATATCTGAAAATATAGACCTATTAAATTTGTCTCAAATAATACCAATAAGCATAATAGTTAGAAGGATTCATGTATTAGCTTACATACCTGTGACTTATTTGAGGTCACTAAGTTTATAGATATCATGTAAAAGTCATACATCAAAGCCATCCATGATATTAATGGCATTCCTGAGATATGATTTAATGCACCCTCTCCAAACATTTAGCACTCTTTGCATTCTTTGCAAGATAACCTTCAACTTTAAGAGAGGGGGTCATGATGTAATGTCTAATTTTAGATCCAACCAGGTCCCTTCTACCAGGTCCCAAGATATATTTTTAGCAATGATACAGTATGTATTTGTGATATCTGATACTCTGTTCTATCAGTGATAAACTGCTTTGGGCGTGTATATAGGCCTATAATACCTCTTCTAGTTTTTCATGTATATATTCTTGAATCATGTGCTATCAATTAAATGCTAGCACAAATTGTAGGTTCTCATATTCATATTTTTTCAGAATTAGAAAACAAGAAAACTATGTAATCACTAAAAGAGTAGAGGCTTCAAGGATTTACGATCAAGCTGTGCGACATAACAAGTTGAAGGCTGAATATTACATCATCTGCACATCAATCAGAAATATTGAATAGAGTTTTTCAAATTGAAAAAAAAAACACAAGATGAACAAAAACAAGCATACACAAATCAAAGCAACATGAAACAAACATACAAAGACACCGTAAGCAGAAGGGACAATGGATTTTGTTTGGCAAAGTAAATATATTCATTAAAGCGATCACAATAGCTAGGTAAACACAAAAGAAAATTCCCTCCCTCTTATTCAGCTAACATATGTCAAACAACCGTCGCATAATAAGGGCACTTTCTTTTTATGTATCGAGCTATTGTGAATGCCTGAATGAACTTTGTCCCAAATCCTTTGTTTCTTCTGCTCAGTCACAGTGAGGGTCTATATCCCTGTCAATTCATTCCTTTATTTGCTCTCTTTCCCAGTACAGAACAAGATAAATAAATGATGCTCGGGCATATGTGAAGTCTAAATGCATCTGCAATCTTATGAACTCTTGAATTCTGCTACCATCGGGCGTCAGAGTCTAGCTTTCTCCCGCATGACGTCAAGACAGTATATCAGCATCCAAAGGAAAACACTTGAAGCAACATCAGGCCCATAACGTAATCAAATTTATCCACTTTATCATCTTGTATTCTCCTTGGAGGTGAGGTGTTGCCCCAATATTCATTGCATCCTCCCTTTGGGACAATGATGATGAAAGAACGTTGGATTGGTTGCATTTTGTATCACAGTTTGACGTTTGTGTACTTACAAATGTTAAAATATAGGGTGCTACAAGAATTTTTTTCACCAGTTGCCCGGTCGGGCAACCAAGTTTTTTCTAATTACTTGCCCGAACAAGTGTTTGTCTTGCCCAAAATTGACGGCCAATGCAAATTTGCATATAGAGAAAAACTAGTATAAAATTGTAAGTTGCCCAATTGGGCAAGTGATAATTTAATTTACTTGCCCAACAGCTTCATTTTGTTGCCCCAGGCATGCGGGCAAGTGGGTTTGTAGCGCCCTGATATACTGATTACTTATTACCTCTAGGATCCAGCACTCTTCAGGGAAAAGTACATTTTCCTTGCATTGCTGTTAAAAAACAATCTGAACCAGCAAGGATTCAGCATCTTCAATATATTAAATGCGGGGCGACATGACGTTCAGGGCGTGGCTAACTGGCCGCTGCCATTTTGATTACGAATATTGGCGAACAGAAAAATCATGGCATTTTTAGCCTGGAATAGTGAGCGAGCAAGTTATATTTCACTGGCTCGCACCTCGGCAATCTCATACGTATGCAGTTCGTACATTTTTAGAAAAACCGAAGCTGAAGAGGGGAGGAATCATGGATCGGAAATTCGTACGAAGTTTTCCGAGTGTCTGAGCTTGGCAACGTGGGTAAGCAAGGAAATGTTCAGTTATCGTTGTTGCCAATACACAACACGCCGTCCGTGCGGGCTCGCAACAGGAAGTCCTGTCGATCATGACGGACTGACTTTAATATATTAAAAAATTAATAATATTGCTCACCTGGAATTTAGGCTAGGCCGATGAGATTTCTGGAAACTGTGCCATCTTATTCTTGGTCTTCTGGCACTGCAGAGGGAAAAAAAGAGAGAAAATAAAAGAATGATGATGAGTAGGAATGAAGATATTCAAAAGAAATTTTTCATATTTAACATGGATGATAGCTATTTTTTCTTATAAAGAGAAAAGTTACGTGGCATTACCACAACCAATAGTACAGTGACCTTGTCCTTCCTAATGTCAAATTTGTTGAAGTCAAACTATTGACTGGACTCAACCATCCTCCCCAAACAAACAAACAAACAAACAAACAAACAAATATAAATACAGATATATAATATCTTGAGGTTATTGAAGTGTGACATGGAATTAAAAAGTTTTTTTTTTTTACTACTTTCATTCTTTACAAAGTCACTCACAAGAACATCAATAAAACATGAGGATACAACCAAGATCAAATGGAGGGTGACTATGTTTTCGTTAGAATGAACATCAAGAAATCTCAACCATACATTCAAACTTTTTGCAAACATTGATTTAGGGAATACCATAAGATCCTCCTTTATTCTTATTCAACCATCTCCCCATTTCACCCCATCTCCCTCTCATCTTCACACTCTATCCATCCTAGATGAGGTCTTTCCCATTATCTTCCGCCTCATTTATTCTCCATGCAATGAGAATGCTTTCACGACAAACATTCGTCACAGACTTGGAAAGAATTCAGACACACGCGTGTGTTCATTGCTGATGATCTCAGGCCCTCATTACAAGGCCCATTAACGCTTCTCCACGTAGCATTGCGTCTGGTGCTCGTACATAATGAGTTTAACGCGTGACATTTTCGTGACTGACAAGACAGACGCGACGTGGTGTTAGCTATCAAGCTGGCACCGGAAAGCGAAACTATACTGTAGGGAATGGGGAATGAAATCATATCAAACTGAGAAAACAAATCTACATTTCAGCTTGCATTGAACATTTACATAGTTATTTAATATTTAATGTACTAATTGAATTCCATGTATACTTTATGCTACTTCAGCCATCAATAAACCATTAAAAGGTAAAACAAAAAAACTATATGTCAGCTTATGTTGAACATTTAGATTATTATTTTGTATTGAATGTGCTGAATTCTATCAATAAACTAAGCTACTTCAGTTACTTGAAATCATATTGTTTTATAAGGTGAATCACTTTTTAAAAAGAGGAAAGCATCAGACTTTTCAAGACTGTGGTATTACATATTTTCAGCATTTAAATAATTTCAGAATATAGGTTTTAAGCTCCAGTCACATAGGGCCACCGGAAGACTCTTTGTTCGGAGGCAGTTAACTGTGAATTAACAAGGAGTCATGTTGAATCGTGTTGCTTCCAGGGTCCTATGTGACCGGGGCATTAAGCCAAACTTCACTTACTAAAAAACTTTATTTTCAATTCACCCAAATTTTCAATTCCATAAAGTACAAACATTGCATTGAATCTGTAGCAGAGACAAGCGCCAACTTTCTCTACTCTCAAATCAAACTTGACACTTTCACTTTGCACTTTTGAAGGCCATATTTCCCTGACCAATTAACACCTTGTAGCTCCAATTTGACTTAATTTTTCAACACCCTGAATAGCCAATTCATTTGCAATTAGAGAGTCATTCTCACTGTAAAAAATCTGACTTAGGGGGTGTTGCTCAAAATCAACTGCAAATCAACTGCAACTTTGCCAATTGTAATATGCATTTTCATTCGCACGCGATATGCGCATTTAACAAGACGCGCATGAAACATTGATTTTGACTGGCGCATTCCGATCAACTGCAACTTGCGATCAATTGCAACTTTTGAGCAACACCCCCATAGGATCCTAATAAATGCACCATATACAGTTAAAATATTTTGCTGAATCGATTGTATATAAATTTTCACATTTACTCCTTTTTTCGGAAAAGTCAACAAAATGCCAATTATCGATTGGGGTATAGCATTCCTGTATTGATTATGCATGTATTTTGAGAAGAATGATGGTGCAACCTTACTCTAAATTTTATATTAATCCATTTTTTAAAATTCAATGTACAAAGTGAATGAGAAGTTGTCTGACATGACATCACAGATTCCGTCGAATTTGCCGATCGCACGGATCCCCATCAGCGATAGGGATCGTCATATCTCAGTGACTTTGAAAATTCATAACTTTTGAACGGGTTGTCCAATTTTGCTCAATTTTTTGCTCAATTTTTCACACTTTGTTCATTTGATTTTTCTTCATTCGATGCGAGCACGATAATTCCAAAGGCTGGTTCCCCTCTAAGTTATAGTGCCCCAACCCCCCTCAGACGGTGATGATGATGATGATGATGATGATGATGATGGTGGTCTCTTGAATAACGCCAATCTCCGCTTCAGCTGGGCGCTCATGGCGATCAATTACGCAAAATAATATCTAACCAATTTAAATACCAGTAGTTCAACTGGGTTGTGGTGTTCTCCAGAGTAAATGGGGCTGGAATTGTACTATGAACTTAAAAAAAGGTGTCCTCGACCGTGGAGTTTCCCCCTATCAAACAGACCTTGGATATGGGGGCCATGAATTTCAAAGTGTCAAGGGTAGCCCTTTCATAAGCCCTACTTTCCTAATTTTCTAATGATGTCAAAACTTTCATCCTGTCAATTACATCTTAAGTTTGAGCTTTTGCCATGGAAACAAACTCCAAAAAGACATGGGGATTTGACACCTGCTTTGTTTTTCCTTTGCATCTGGTAAAGATAGAGTTGTATGAGTCTGTTTTACAGGATGTGGTTATTTTCTTGTTTTTTTTTTTTTTGCTTCATGAAAGTAGATCATTAAACTATTTTTATCTGGCAACCTTTGAATGAAAAGAAAAAGAAGATAAAAAACCTGAACACTAATGATCACTCCCCGCCTCCTACAGTGTCCCCCCTCCCACCCCTCAAAAAAACAACACTTTCGCTGGCTAATAAACTTGTCCGTAGTTGATGAAAAGGAAGATGTCCACGATACAAAGAAACTTTGTAACTATACTACAGAGAAGTTGAACATAACAAAACCATGAAAACATCCATTATCAACTCATTTTGCAGGAGAAAAGAAGGTGTTACTTCTCTATTTATTTCAATAAACCTTGAAGCCTCTCAAAAACCATTATAAATACTGGACATGCAAAAAGGGGCTTAATCTTATGCACAAATAAATGCTGTGACTGATCGCATCTCATGGCCGTATCAATTTTCTACGTGAGGAATTTGGCAGAATGTGAAAAGAGATTATGAAGTTGGAAATGAATGAAATAAGAAAAAGACCAGAACTTTGGGGTGAGGGCAAGGGGTAAACACTACCAGTTCGTTTTTCGATGAAAGGAACTACCAGGGATATTTCCAAATTAAGGACATTAAAACCGATCACGTTTTTAGTATTACACGTGATCCACAGATCACTTGCTAATGCATGTATGGACAAACTTTTATTTACTCGACCAACACCAAACCTGTGAGACATGCAAGCCAAAATATTCATAGATTTGGTTAAATTACATTCTTTTCTTTTTTTCTTCTTTTTTTACAAAATTTTTCCTACTTAATCTTTTTAATCCTATAATAAGTATAAGCTGGTTTTGCCTGTGTGCCGCTGTGAATATATTTCACTGTTTGCTCAAGAAAATATGGATATTTTTGCATTTTCATGCCAAAATATATCATCATACATGTACCTCATGATCCCTTTTCTCATGACATCTTATTTTTTTTTATTCATTAACCTAAGATATTTTGAGAGAAAACAAATTGCCTTTGCTTTCAAGTAAATGCACATTCCCTACACAGTAGTGAGTATATTTTTCATTCAAATCTGCAAAGCTTTTCCAAATACCTTTGTAAACACTGGGAGTTTTCTCAGAACATGACAAAATCCAAAGAAAACATGCAAAAAAGTTTTGCAAGGCCTGAGAAACATGATGGGGGTGAAAAAAGGATCTTCTTTTCAACAGATAAATAATCATATAACAAGAATAGAAGCCGAATATTTATGTTTACACATGAATGTAACAAGAAGTTGAGGTAAAAGCTGGAAAGATTCTTAAGAAGAAGGAACTCAACATAAAAAGGGGAGAAGGAAAAAAGGAAAAGAAATACCAACGTGAAGATGCTATCCTGATGAAGTTGAATATACTTTTGAATTTAATTGCACTCCAGTTAAAAAAGAAAGAAACTTCATCCTTCCCCCTCGTTTCAATCACAAAGGACATTTAAACGGTATCTACAAGCACCCATCAAGCTACATCAATACATGATTTAATTAGGTAATTAATTTGAGCTATCAAATAGACTGTTGCCAATAACATCTCTTAAGTGCCATAATTAACCACATATCAAAATGTTCATTTTTTTCTATGACGACAACAAACCCCCTTTTCTCCTTGAAACCCTATAAACTTTAAAAAAAAATCAAAGGACACAAAAGAAACACAGACCCTCGGAAGGTAGTTTTCCAAGAAATGTTACATTCGATGATAATCTTTAACAACATTGAGCTGGTACTATGGTTTCCAAAAATTAAAACTCATTGTTGAAAGTTTAGAATGTTTATTTTCTCAACATTGTGCAATGTATATTTTTTGGCAGTGTACAACTCTAAACTGCAGAAGTACCTCCTTGGTCATTGGATAAACACAAATTAATAAATTTCTTAATCAATATGCAAGGTGTTTCTTAAAATTAGAATAATGCATTCATGTGACTTGTAACAGTATTTAATTCCATGAAAGATATTCTTCAAAAATAAAAAAAATTACCAAGAGAGATAAATCAATAAACCAAAGCCTTTGATACTATGCCCTGATACATAAATAGGCCTATAAACCCTCATATCTCCTGAAAATATAGCATCATGTCTGTAAGATACCCAGACAATACACCAAATAACAATATCTTACTGGAAAATAATACCATGTCTGAAAGGGGTATTCACACTATGAAATCAAAGTGATTTGGATCATGAACTGAACAACGATGTTATTCAGCTAACGTTTGCACTAGAGAAGTGATTCAAATAGCATTGCAGATTCCGAGCCTTGAATGACTGACAGGAGCGCAATGTGTATGTCCAAACTTGAAAAATAAGGGAATCAAAGTTAACCAAGTTTATGAAAAATAAAGTAATAATTCTGTGAAATAATTATTAGTCAACCAAGAAATAGAGCAATCACTATATCAAACAATCCCTACATCAATTTACCCACACAGCAAAATTTCCATAATTCGTGGTGCATTATGGGATCAATTACCTCAATGTTCAAATCACCCGAACGTTTGCACTATGGTCGACGAGTTCATAAATCCGCATAATCACACTCCAAAGTGTGATTTGGATTTGGATTGTGATCCATATCATCAGAAAATCGTGACCGCACTACCAATTACCGTGTTGCTGACATCGATGTTTGAACGTGGACGTCAGGACGGCGGTAATTCATCGCAGTGTGAACACTCCTAAAGATGCTCACACCAATCGCAGTAGGTGGGCCAAGGGTTTTCATCGACCATGGGGTCAAGGAGGAGAAAGATAAACTTGGTGAAGATTCAATTTGTTTTTGCTACTTCTTCCTTTGTTGACATCTGGGGATAAAGAGTATGTCAAGGGTCACATCAAGTTGGATTCCAATATTTCTGCCAGTTATTATGGATTATCCAGAATATTTGAAGAAAATGCATTATTTGCTTTGTAATATTTGCAGTAGTGGCACCAGAATGGTACCCTGAATCAATGCTGGATTAATTTTTTGAGGTCATATTTTGCAGACCACCTAGACATTTTTGGAAATATATTGCTCATTAATTTTTGTATTAGTTCTACTGCAGCGGCGGAAGAATGCTTTTGTGAAAACTGGATTCAAATTTTGTGTCAGTAACTGCAAATCTTCAACAACTTTTACACAAAAACGTACTTCATATTCTATTTCATAAGATCTGCGCATGAAATTAATGCCAGAATGATGATACTAATCAAAGATGGAGAGAATAAAAAAGACATTAATAAAAAAAGAAGTATATCTGCTACAAGATAAAGAGAGAAAGAGGGACCAACCTATAATGAGACTAGTCACACGTTGCCGTTACTGGGATCCTAATCATGTCCCACATCCCCTAAGCGTTTCCAAAATATCTATAATATCTTCCTCCCACAGAAAAGAAGGAAAGAGGCATCAACCTTCACCCCTAACTCTTCAGCCCAATTTTGATGACCCTTTGTGCTACCAAACAATCATCATTTTTGGTCCCTATTGGTGGTTAATATTAGACATTTTAGTTCTAATCAATATTCCCATGTTCCCAAATCATTTCCCAAATATCTATAATATTCTCCTACCACTGAAAAAGCATAATGAAGCATCTACCCTCGTCTGTAAATATTCTTCAACCCAATTTTTGCTAACCCTTTGCACCACCAAACAATGCTAATTTGCTGTCCCTAAAGAGGTTAAATAGACATTTTAGTTCTAATCAAGGCCGATATTCCCTAATCATTTTGGCAGTACCATCAATCACCTCTGCGCCTTCCCCTTTCTCAATTTTGTCCAATGTATAATTCTTAGGTTATTACAAGGGAGAACAATGTCAAACATGGGTATCGACATCACGTCATCGCGCAGAGGGCCGCGTGGGCCAAGGTTGCGCCACTCCCCTGCGAGAAGAAACACGAGAAGTGCTATGATAATGGGGACCGACTATTCCCCCAAATCTACTTAGCCCCTTCGAGCTATTTTCTGATTTACAAGAAATTGGGTCATTCGTCTGGAGCTGTCACTTTCCCTCAACAGTAATTCTTTTATAATTCCATTTTACATGTTCTAATTGAAATGAAAATTAGAAATAGTGTCCCTTTCTGGAAGAAATTCAAGAAAGTTATGAATTCTGTGACTCCTTATCAAATATTGTGTCAAATGTTTCATCAATGGAATAAAATAAGCCAATATTGAAGCCTGTAAATATTATTTTCTAAAAAGAAAAGTGCATATATCTTTGCTATGTATAACTTTAATTACAATATGGTATGTTTATTATAGAATGGAGAGCAGAATTTTCCTATTCAGAGCTACCTCTGCACTAAAATATTGAATCATCAAATATCCATGGCAACAATTTTCACACAAACAAACTTAAACTCTCTCCAAAACGAACCCTACTCTCTAGTCTCGCACCTGATCAGTTATCGGATGCCTTTAATTTCATGCTCTAGTTGTCCGAAACAAGCAACAATGATGTTTTCCAAAGCCGTATTTAGAGAGAAAACCTGCAAATCAAGTTGACTCCTGAACAATTACATGTTTTAGAATTAGATCCTAACAAATACAATCTCATTTTATAGTTCAAAAGAGAAAAGGAGGGAGAGGAAAAACAAGAAAAGTGAGAAAGGCTCAAGCTCTAAAGAGCCTTTGGTCTGAAAACACGATCAGCTTGTATCGCCGTGGAAACCAAAGATTGAGCTTCTTTTGTATGTTTTCTTCTCTTCCGGATTTTTCTAAAGGCTTCAGGACCCAGAGGGAGTGTCTCAACGGAGCCAGCATGGAGTCGTCTATAATCCAGTCTCGATTGGGAAGGAATTGTCTTCAATTTTTCAACTATCATGAAGGAGAAATCTAAAACGAATTTGAATGGTTATACTGATCTGGTCTTTTTGTAAACATAGCTTTATTAAGCATACGGCATTGCTTGATTCTAGAATTTAATGTACAATTTACATCCTGAAAATATACAACAATCAATTATGATGTTTCAGGGGTACACAGGAAGACGAAGAATCAGATAACATATCAGTCATCAAAATTATAATGAGTGGTGATCAGAGAAAAACCATAGGATCCATGACCATAGAAAACCATTCAATAGGCGGGTTTACTAATAGATGCAAATTTTATGCATACCTCTAACACAAAGGTTGTTCTTGACAACCCCAAAGCTTGCCCGAGGCTTGCCCGACATAGCAACAAGTAATGTATGCAAACTGGATTCCAAGTATTGCAGTCTTATTGTTATCAACCAGTCTTTGGAATACCACGTAACTACGTTTAACGCACATAAATTTGAATATATAAGTAAACCCGCCTATTCTAATTTATTATGGTATGCAAATTGGTGATGTGGCAAAAATGCCATTCCTTTAAAAGTTAGGTAGATTTTACATGAAATTCCATGGTTTTTGGTAATTGAAGCTCCACTCATGTTTGGCAAAATATATCAAAAGCGTGTCTTATTCATAACTGACCTATCACAAAGGAATTCATATTTACAAAGACACTGACCATATGTCCACTGTAGGTGACCATTCCCTATCCCAAGTCATCATATCGTAGACCATATTATCTTCCAATATATCCAAGAAAACTCCAAAAATAGCGAAAAAAAATCAGCTAAAAATGGCTAATCCTAGTTCTTCGGGATGGATCACAAATCATGAGGGCCGATGCAAGGGCCAAACTCCATGAGATGAATTTGGAATACTATTTAGTCAACATCTTCCATAGACACATTGCTAAATTTATTGCGGAATACGATACCCAAATCATCTTTAAAGGTGTTACATAATGCCCAATCATAATTTTTATTGCTGTCTTATCGTAAATGCGGTAGCTGTTCATTCTTGCTTTTGTTTTCTTTTCTTTTTTTTTTTTTAGACCACCTGCCTGAAGACATAAGGGTATGTTTAGCATAATGATGTCCACAAATATTTGGGTAATTAGCAGTAAAAGTTGGAATAAGCTACCAGGGTAAATTCTATGCATGGGTTAATGAGCTTGTCACGTTTCTGGAGCTCACGTGTTGAATTTCTCCAAATTGATATATTCAATCATTGTGCCCTTTTCGTGTTCAGCAGAAGAAATATGGTATCCAAAAACTATACTACAGCAAGATAACTAACATATTAGCTGAAGTTTTTGCTGGAGTTTTATTCACGCTAATTTCGCGAAAATGGAACTAGCTAAACTGTTCACTAAATTAATGCCCATTGACCTGCTAAATGTGTTAATATGTCTAAAATTCAGTGAATTCTCTCAAAATTATGTACACTAAAATAGTGGCTTTTCAAGTATTTCACATACTTTTATAACTTTGTCACATATTGTTTGTTATGCTCTTTCGGCAATAACACATTTAACTTTAGAAGGCTCTTCAGGGAGACTTTTTTTTTGAAGATCTACTTTTTTGCATTTTTCATCATATATCTTAATTACATTCTTTCGGGCAGAATCAAAAGCTAAAAGGATATTTTTTCTCCATCCACACTTCCTTTATTAGTGCTCTTTTTTTTTTGGGGGGGGGGGGGGGGGGGGTGGCCAGCATACCTATCAATGACCATCTAGGTACCATAATTGACGGATCACGTTTTACTTATACACGTGACTTCCATAACTAGCAGGCCCGTAATCAAAAAACTCTGTTGGTCAGTAACACAATTTTAAGTGTCCAGACTTCAAACATTTAAGACACTGTTGGTCAATAATACAATTTATACTGGTCAATAATGTGTAGACTAAACATATCTTTACAATCCATTAACTTGTATATACCCTAATTAATGTAATTTCGGAACTCAGCATACAAATTAACAGCTCCCCATGATTGCTTGATCAACACGCTCAATGAATTGGTTTTTCGTATCCACATGGGTTCAAAGTGCTTTATTACAGACACTGTTGGTCAATAATGTAATTTCGGTTTCAAGACATTCTAAATTTAACCTGCTAAACAATAAACACCACTGGTCAATAACTTAATTTAGCTGGACAGACTTAGGAGTAGCTCATTGCACGCTGGTAGACGGATGGACAAATGCCAATAGCTATGAGAGTGCAAGAATTCAGTTGTCAATGGGTTAATGTGTTTTAAACATGGTTGGTGAATGAGTGTGGATAAGCAAGCTGGGAGGGTATGAAACAGTGCTGGTCAGATGTCTGCAAGCACCTGGGGTTTCCAAAAACTTTTACCCTTATGTTTTTAATATTAATGGTTTTCTTTTCTTTCTTTGAGTGTAAGAAGTAGGCTTATGTCTGGGAAAATGCCTAGAAAGCCTATGGTAAAATTTTACAAGCACATCACTTGTGTGAAATTATCCAAAGACCCAAATTTATTTCACATATTTCGCTGGTTGAGATCTTGCATTGCAGTAAACTTTCGGCCTATTATTCTCATTTAGCAATCAAGTATGCTGAAAGATATCTGACATTAACTTAGAACTTTGGGGAAAATTAAAGTAATTCGAAACAGAAAAAAAATATAAAAGTGATTTAAAAAAAGGTGAATTTTCCTCTTCAACTTTTGCGAAGCCAAAAATACGAACGACCATCACTGTCAGACCACCACAAAAATGTATTTGTTTCAGGAAAATTGGGACCCAATTTTCTCTGACAATATAGGGCAACGTTTTCCCATTCCTAAGCCAGCGTGCCAACAGTTTGTCCTCATGTGACCTCTGACTGTGACCCCAATTACAAGCCCATGGGTCAAAGGTCAAATGGCCAGAGAGAAAAGTGATGTTATCCATGCTGGTAATTCACAAAGGAAAACAGATGATTTGTAGGAAAGAAAAGAAAAGGGAAAGTAATAGAAGCAAGATCAGTGCACTCCAATATAGTGTTTTCTACAATTTTAGGTGGGATTTGCTTGGAGATCGAATGAATTTGCCAAAGATAAACGTGATCTGAGACTTCTAATAATGTGGGTGGAAAAAAGGCAACCTAATCCTCTTCTTCAAATGATAAGGCTCACCAAAATATCATCACAAAACAGAAGATTCAAATTCAAATTTTGGATTGCATAAAAAAGTATAAACTGGGATACAGCTTTCTACGCAGTTTTAGATGCGTTTCTCAAAGCATTGTGCAAAGGAAACTGAGGGAAGGGATAGTGCATGTAATGTATACACATCAAAAGACCTCTATGCAAGGGCAGAAAATTTTTGTAAATTAGATGAGAATTACAATTTGGTCCCTAAACTGAATCAAAGTTATCCATCAAAATACCTGGTTTCATAAAAAAAAGGTCACTATTTGTTTGTTGATCAGTTTATGTCCTTATGGCAATGAATATATGCCAAAACCCACTGGATGTCTCGCAAGGGAGAGATGAAAACAAAACTGTAAATCACTGTCCATTAAAAACAATTTTTGCCCCATTTCTAGCCCCTTAATGGGTCACGATTGCAATATTAGGGAATTGGAATTACTCCCAAATGATAGGGTAATTTCAAACGCTGATGGTTAAAAATCTTTTGGGATCTGGTAATTGCTTTGTGAGTAGATCATTAAGTACTAATTTTACTCTTTGATATGAAGTTGGATTATAAAACAAATTTTCAAATACAGTTTAATAATAAAATTGAATTTCAGATTTTATTGAGGGTCATTGTGACTTTTGTGACATATAAATATGAGAATAGTACTATCGTGTGTCAGATAAAAACTGGAGGGTGATTTTATGTCTCTATTCTAGAAATCAGATCATTTTTTTTTGGGGGGGGGACTATACTGTAAAAATGAACAGAAACGAAGCTTATATCATATTCCATTGAAAGGTACCAGGTTTTAAAGAAAATATTGTATCACATCTCTAAAAATGGAGAAGAATCAAGTGACTCAATTCAATTTCAAACTTTTCAATAATATTAAGAAAGTTATGTTAAATGAAAGCATTGTATTTTTTCAATTATGGGGAAAACTTTTCCCTCAATGAATAGCAACAATACCCAAATTGTTCAGAAGGACATGTAATTCTCATGATTGCTTGATAAATTCTTGACTTTCTCGCTCAATATCCAATATTTTTGTAATCAAATTCTAAGCATAAAGTGACAGTTTCAAATGAATTTCAAAAGAAATCTACAGGGACACAGGGCATCCACACACTCTAACAGTTTGATGATTTAATAAATCTAATAACCAAGGGCATGTTACACTGTCGCCTCTCACCATCGAACGAAGAACTCATTGTCTGCCCACCATTGGGGGTCCGAGAGGGAGGGCTAGAGGGAGAGCGAGAAATGCTTGTTATGATAATTGTTAGGACGTGTGCCGTATCTCACGGAGGTGGCTTTGGATGGGAAAGCCCAGGGTAGCCCCTTGGCTAAATCCATCAACTTTACGAGAGGTTCTCACCCAACAGTGGAATGCCTTGCAAAAATGAAGCTTTGATTCTCAAAATCATTTTAATAATTCTTAGAACCATGGTCTAATATGTCATCAGGATGAGCTGAAGAGTTGGTCCCTTGAAGATGAGTAACAATAACGCAATTTTTTTGTTCTCCAACTTTAGGAGCTGTCTGATGTGGATAAGTCTTCTTCTCACAACTCCACATTTTGACAAGGCAAAAACTTATCCATGTACTTGTATCTTCCATAATCATGATTGAAGAGGTTTAACAAATGTTAGCCTCTTACCCAAAATGATTAGCTGGGCCACAAACCCATTACACAACCATACTGCTGTAGAGTGGAATGTGGGTGAATACTGCATCTGCATTTGTTCCATCTCCAAATCATTCCTATTCGGCACTCAGAGGGTTAACCACCAGTCAAGATCGAGGCGCGCCCCTCTCAACATGACAGGCCGAATCCTCAGGGGTACACTAGAGGGTCATTTTGAGCCCCTCCCAGCAGGTGTATGGGTTGACCTAGGAGATGGGCAAACTTGCAGGGGGCGGGGGTCAGCGACAGGTCATTCCTCGTTCAAAGAACTCCCTTCCCAGCCGATCCTCTTCTCCCTCCTACAACTTTGGCCCACAAATTTTATTTGATTTCTGAATTACATTACATCCAAGTCTGAATGAAATATTGACCGAGGATGATCAGCAAATTACAATTTTCAAATTAGGAAGGTTCCTGGTTTTAAACTCATTATCCAATAACCTTATTCTTTCTGTTTCTCTAGATTTCAACCTCATTCAGGAGAATTTGCTTCAGAATTCAGATCGACTAGTGAAGGGAAAGAACAGGTTCACAAATCTTTATTTCAAATCTTCATTTCAACCCAGATATCAAATATTTGTTCTCTTTTTCTGAATATATATGAAGACTGGTTATTGCCCTCACAAATAAGTTCTGTTACTCAAAATGAATATAAATGTGTTGGATTCCTTCATCAGCACTGAAAATCCAATAACTAATGTCCAATTGGACATTTTGTGTGAGGAAAAGTTTGATATTTGTCAGAATAACTTCATTAAAATTACAGATAGAAACGCAAGGCACACAAAATTTGACTGATTGTCCGATACAAGTCGTTTTACAAATAATCTACTGTTTCAAAATGCTTGAATACATGCCAAACTGTCATTTGTAAAACCATACAAAATGATTTATATTTTTATTTAAACTTTGGACAAATTTTTATTCTGATCTTTTTAATGTTATTGAAGAGATTTTTTCAATCAGATCGTGCAATTGTCATAGGGTCATGTGGTATACGACAATCAATCACCATTTTTTTTTTGGAGGGGGGGGGGGTGCCAATCGCTCATAGGAAGTTACCTTCGTTCCAAATCTCAGCTGGATTCTAGGACTGTGAAAGACGACGTTGGAACAGTTGCTAAACTTGCAAAAGCTATAGCCTCCGGGCTTTCAAGGAACTGACAATATCTTGATCAAAGAAAATTGTTTTATTAATCCAATATTTCACAATTTTTGTTTGCTTATAAGATGGATGAATCCACACCCATCTGTTCCGGTAATGGATGGGCTCATCCCGGAAAGAGTTGATTTCGTAAAGCGGGGTCGAGGGTGAGAGAATGGAATGAGCCTCTCCCCTTTATGATTGATTTACCATCTCTCTTCACAAAAATGCTCATTTGGGCAGAAATGGGAAACAAAGAACAAAGACTCCACTTAAATTTTCTTTGTCTATTCATGGATTCTTACAAGTAATAATAGAAATGTTCTCAAAACGTTGATATTTGAGAAGTTAAATTGCTTGTCATGTAATATATCTACCAGATTTTTAATGGGGATTCATTAACATGTATACTTCACACATGACCCCCCCCCCCCCCCCCCCCCCCCCCACAATTCTGGATTACAGCATGTTTCTCGAGAAGTGTGGTTTCATGAATGTAAAAAAGACAAAGTGTTTTTTGTGCAATATTTTCGTTCCATTTCAGGACTGGAAATCTTGCTGTTTTCTGAGTAAAATCATGTTATTTCCATCTGAAATCTTTTCATTTCATCATGAGTATATATTGAACACACATCCCCTTGAACCTAACTTTCACTCTTTTCACATTTAGTGACTCTCATTAACATATCTGGGACAACATAAGAGTGACTATTTTCCCATTTTGCACAACTTGGAGTGGATTTTCACTCTTTTTACATCCTGCATGCTCTATAAAGGCTAGCAGGTGATTGGAATTCCCCTTTTGGCACAAACCCTTATCATCTCTCTCGTAATCTTAGACAAGGAATCTGCAGGGTTCTATAAGCAGTTTGTTTTGCGTCAAGAGGAAAACTTGAGATGCAGTTCATAAATAGAGGTAGATGACAAGCAAGATGTGTGCGACTCATGAGGCATCCCATGATACATCCATACCCTCACAAGAATAATTATCCTTAACCTCATACCTATACAGAGATGCCAACCGATCCAGAATATGCATACAAATACTGTTTCAAAAGCTTTTATGTACCACTCATCAATTCTTCATGTGAAGTCCCTGAGCAGTCAACAATTATTACTCAGGCTTTAGCACTGCATCTTTCAGGTAGGCAAGACTTACCTGGTAGAAATATCTGCCAAGTACCCATTCACCTTACCTGGGTTGAGTGCAGTATAATGGGGATGAATATTAATCAAGATAATTGGATTTGGGAAACTGAAAAAAATAATTGGATTTGGGATGCTGAATAGAAAAAAAAAATTGATTTGGAATACTGAAATACTGAAAATACTGAATGAATTTCTTGCTAAAAATGGATTTTTTATACAACTGGGTTAAACAATTGGTACCAGGTTATGAAAGTGTCGTGGAAAAGGGCATCATTGCTCAGTCATCTGACGAATCGTCTGGGAGGGAAGATTGACAGGTTCGCTCGTGGCTGGGGATAAGTGGGCGACTTACTCCGAGTCATTTATTAGGACCACGCAGCGAGGCCACCAGGCAGATAAATGTAGCATCCTATTCAGGGCAACAACCCAGGGAATGTATTTAGCCAATTGGTTCCCCGCATAGGGGATGAGAGGAAGTATTACATTGATGGTGGTGCTATGTCTGGGGTTCAGAGGGAGTATGGATCCTTTCTCGGCAGGCTATCAGCTGGATAAATGTAGCATCCCTCATTTACTGCAACAACCTGGGTAATGTATTCAGCAAATTGCACCCCTGCGTGGGAGATGAGTGGACGCATCGCTCAATGATGGTGTAGTGACTCCGCTCGGAAGCGAGATTGAATCTGCTCTCGGCGGGAGAGCATAAACTCATGATATGATAACTGGCATGGATGTGGCCGCGGGGTCGAGAGCCTGCACTTTAATTCCCTGGCAGCTCTCTTTAATGAATAATTCATCCTCTCGTGTTCGACGACTGACTTCAGCGACGAATTCACCAGACATTGCTGCACTTTCGGCCATTTGAGGGTGGGGTGGGTATGGAGATGTGAAGTACTTTGTTTACAAAGTTGGAATGAGAATCGCAGGGCTCTAACCCTGGTTTGCTGAATCAGGTTTTAGACATGTTAAAAGGAATTGCACTGATGCGCACAAATCCGTTGATAAGGACAAGGTCTTATGCCAGAAGCTGGGACTAGATTCTCAAAGTCTTTTCATGACGAGATGGACTTAGATAGAGCCCCTGTTTCCATCTCTAATATGTTTATCAAACAAAAGCAGGCTTGCAAAGAAGAGATCCCTTAATAAAAAAAAAAATTTCCATGCTTTGCATCCAAAGCATTTTCGTGGTTCAAGACAAAGCCTTACACCTAGGAGGACCTTTCAATGCAAATGATTAACTTAAGTTACCCACTCAAAACAAGTTCAGCTCAGAAGCAATTCATAATCGAAAAGTTTGTCTTAACTGAAATGAATAATGAAATTAAAGCCGAACATGATTGAAGTGGCTACCCAAGAAAAATAGAAAAACTGGTCCCACAAGGGGGATGTTGCTAGTACATGTAAGTTGCTATTGATAGCAAACCAACTGCATATCTGTTGCAAATTGAAACACATATTTTCATTTGCACACTGCCTCTGCTTTGATCAAATAGACAATAATTGTGAATGGCAAGATTAACAGCAACTTGCAATCGATTGCAACTTTCTAACAACACTCTATAACAGAGGTATAACTATATCATTTCTAAGAGATGAAACATACCTGTTTGGTCTCGTCAACGAATTCCCAACCCCGGAGTCTCTCCTCTCCTTCCACGGCGACTTCCCGCTTCCGGTCTTCACGCTAACCATCGTCGTCTCCTGCGTCTTGGTCCTCTCCTCATCCTCCTCTGTCTCCTCCTCCTCCTCGTTGGATGCAGGCATGTCATGCTCACTGGTGGTGTCCTGCCCGGTAGAGAGGCCGACGCCCGTGTCGTTGTGGTGCTCTGCTTCCCGCTTGTTGTGGTTGAAGTCGGGCGTGGTCATGGGGGACGGGATGGGGGAGCCATAGGGGGAGGATACCGGGGAGTTGACAGGGGAGGAGATCTGAGATGATGGGGTGGAGGCATTACTCTCCGCACCTGACAAGTAAAAATATATATATATATATATATCACAGTATTTTCAAACTATTTATGATTAACAACATATTTCAACATATTTTTGGTTAATCAAATTAAAAAGCTTTCATAAAAAAAATAATAACACAATAATACAATGATAATACAATAGATGTACACCTCTATCACATTTTCCATACCTTCATGTACATGTATATCACTATGATATGTATGACAAAGGGATCAAAATAGCATTACTAGACCACATCTCTTGTTCTGAGCCTTTATAGTGATAACAGGTACATGTACCAAAGATTCTGGCTTGTGATGTTAGCATCCATATAATCTAAAATTACGGAACAAATAAATAGAATGCAAAAGCTAGTACACAATGAAGAAACACAATAATCTACTTTTAACATCACAAAAATGATGGCTACATTCTTTATAAGAAATAAAACATAACAGCCTCCGCTAAAAAAAACCCCAATTAACCTTTCCTTATATCTTATGGTTCATTGTGCACTAAGCACAGTGGGTAATATCGTGTACAGGATACGAGACTTGGGTTCATCAAATTCAATGTCAAATACCCATATTCTAGAAAGTGCACATTTCCTTCAAAAATTGATATTGGATTTATATTTAAGCTGGTTAAACCCTGAACCTCCCTAGAAGATAATGACCTGAACATCTGCCTGGCATCTCAATACATAAAATACATGCACATCATATCCACACCTAGACCTTACAAGTAAATCATAACGTATCAGGACCTTTTGACAATTTCGGATTTTAAAGGAAAAAAGTTGTTGAAAATTGAAGTAAATGTGTAAATTTGAAGATATGTTTTCCAGAAATTTTTACTTCAAAAAGAAAAAATGAAATGTGTAATGAGCATCTTGGAGACAGAATTATGTATACCAGAGCAGGGACACTTAAACATTTTTCTCTTCTTTTAATTCTAAACCCTTTATCTTGCTAATAAATAACCGAGAATCAAATGGTTGATCTTTCACATTGAATGACACAAAGACCAAATATTTAGAGGGAGATAGGTATTACAACGATCATTTATCATTTGATGTTTTCTCTATCAAAGAGATATTCAAGATATTTGATGTCTCCTTGGTCACAGTAAAAGTCCCATGAAATTAAGATCATTCTAAATCATTCCAAACTTTAAACTGCTTTATAATGACCTTGGCAAATCCTGATTCTGAAGGAAACAAGCTGTTAAGGGAACAACCCGTTAAAGCTCCGACCTGGTTGGCCCTGTCAACCTACTTTAACTCATCGTCCCTGACAAGATTAAGATGATTTGTAGGTTGAGGGAAAGAGTGATTTCTTATGCTGGATTAATCCAGTTGAGGACTGTGTGTTCTGATAGCACCCACCTCTGCATATTCTCTTATACTGAACACACAGGGACTACATACCCCTCTGATCACGCAATCAGAGGGGTATACATATTAGAGGGTTATGTAAGGACTCTGTGGTTGAGTGCAGCGCAGTCCCTGTGTGTACAGTGTAAGTGAATATGCAGAGGTGGGTGCTATCAGAACACTCAGTCCTCAACTGGACTAGGACTGCATAGCACTCAACCACAGAATCCTTACATAACCCTCTTATCGTGCCTCCACTATGCAGTCACTGTTTGTTCAGTGTAAGAGAATATGCAGAGGTGGGTGCCATCAGAACACACAGTCCTCAACTGTACTTATGCTGGATGAGTAATGACACACTAGGAGTGACCAGATGGACACAACTGCCAATCAAAGGAGCCTCTTTGAATCTGATTAGTCATCAATTTGTCACAATCATTCAAATTAACAAAGTTGATTGCTCTGATATTGTTCTGAGGTAACTTCTGGGGCTGAAGTTACTTCTTACTTTTAAAAAAGCTTTGATTCTGTATCTTTCAAAAGAATCTTAGAAGCCAAGTTTTACATATAGAAAAATATGTGCGCAGCTAGTGGTATCTTTTGAGCCATCAGTTTACATCATTCACAAAAAAAATATGATTCAAAGTAAAAGTTCTTTAAAAAAATTATTCAAAGAGCACCTAAATACTTGAGAAACATTAAATTTCCCATTTTTGGTGAATAACTGAATATTCAAGAGGCAAAAAAATCAAAAATTCATTTAGCTCCTTGTGGGCTATATGAATTTATAAGCTAATATGTCCCACAATTATACAGCATTAAGAAGTGTACCCTCTGGACTTCTTTCACTGAGGCCCTCGACTGTTCCTGCAAACTTGGAAAGGAGCCCACGACAGATTTTTATTGGAGGGGGATGTTTCTCGAAAGCAAGAGGGGTGACTCACCTGTTTCAGTTTTCTTGATGTTCTCTTCCAGCTCATGAATGCTCTCATTAATCCCCATGAGTAATCTCTCCAGCTCTGAGCTCAGTCCCATCACCTCAGCTTCAAGTTGTACATCCGCATCATTGCTAAGCAGACTCTCCCGGATTCCTTCTGGTCCTGCATTTGGCAGACTGTTACTGCGATCCCTTCTGACGACTGGTTTCGGGGCTGGCAACGTCGGCGGTTCTGGCGGCTCGACAAGTTGCTTTTCCTTCAGGAGTATTTTGCTGATGTTCGTTAAGATGTCAATTTTCTCTGTTTCAACATCCTGGTGGAGGTTATTGTTTGTTCTGTTGAGCGACACAGCCGCTTCAGTCACGTCGTCGCATGTGGAGACGGAAGCGCTTCTTCGCGTGGATGGAGCGACCGTGAGGGGATCGTTCAGGTGCCCAATATTTTTGAGGTTATAAATCTGTCGCATGAGTTCTGTCTCGGCGACTTCGATCTCGGCATTAGGTAGGTTATCCAGGCTAGAATGTAGCGCTGGAGGCATATTGTCATACATGCTCGGGCTCCGCAGTCTATGTGGGGCATGTTGTTCATCCTCTAGGCTGTTGAGAGGTGACGTGATCAGTCTATGCGATGGCCACTCTTCTTGATCACAATCATAATGTCCCTGCCAAGAATCATTACTAATACTGCTCAATAAGCTGCGACCAGTGGTACCCGTAATATTTGAACTTCTCTCCGATGGGATGCGATTGTCTCTCGTGCATCCAACCGGACTAACACCCAGGCAAACATCGTCCAAATCATTTATAAAAACATCCTCACAACTTTTACTCTCATTGTTATTGTTAATTTTCTTTGCCAACGCTTGTTCTAGGTCCTTTGAGACATCGAAACTGAATTTCCGATGTAACATAGGCGAGCTGGGTTCTGAAAATACCCTCCCCATCCTCTTTGAGGTGTTGTTCGATCTGCTATTAGGGTTTCTCCGCCTTTTGGCAGGTGGAGTGACCAACGAGTTCGCTGGGTACCTACAGGACTGCGTCTTCGCCGGCTGCAGGTCAACACAATTAAACAACTCAATCTTCCGCTGTAAGGTGCCATTATCCTGCACAACAGGTCCGCTTATTTCCAGCGTGTCCGAACCAGACTTATGCTTCCTCCGTTGGCTACCGCCTCTTCGACCCTTGAGGCTGTCTAACCGCTTCAGGAAGCTCTTAGCACCCTTCATGTGGTCCCGACTACTGTGCAGTCCATTGATGTCCGATGTTGCATCTTTCCGGACTGAAATCGGTGATGAGATCTGGATGATAGCACTCCGCGGCCCATTCATGTTTCCATCCGTTGCAACTGGCGTGGATGTCTTATACTCGCTATTCGATACCGGCAGGCTTTGGCTGGACGGCGACGAAGCAATTAGCGCTTCCGGCAAGCGCTTCCCGTACACTTTCTTCACGACGGCGGGACTCTCGAAGCTGCTAGTGCTCGTGTATCCCTCGTTTCGCTCGCTGTCCGTTGTGGTCACGCTCTCGTGGCTGCTATTCAACCTCGGGTGCGTGTGTATGTGCGAAGTCGTTGAGTCTGCAGGTGGAGACGTTGACAGTTCGATCTCAGGGAACTCCTCACCGGTCATTCGTCGTGACCATCGCCGGCTGTTCCGCATGTATTTCCACTTGATACTGATTGCACACTGGTCCTCATCCTCTGATTCGTCACACTGTAGAAGAAAACAATAAGACAAAAAACAGGTAAGTATTAACTTTTTATCCCTCAAGAATGTCACCCCAGCAATTTCACAAGCTTACACTTTGTTTTCCATCAATCAGACTTTCATTACAAGGTAAAAGCTATGTGACATTGCCCAAAGTGAACCTTTTCAAAGGTTAATCCAAAATACCATTTTTCAGGGCCGACAGAAACCAAGGGATTGTGACCTCAAAAGGTATAAAAAAGGAAAAAAGGAAAGACATTCCATGGAAGTTAGTTACCCTCTTGCCAAATCGGCAAAGTGCCAAGATCGTACGGAGCACATTTTCATGCCTCAATCCTTTCCTAACCCGTAAATCCATGTCATGTGCAAATATATCAATATCGTGAAAGATCCATGCTTATTCTGGCAACCCAAGCGATCAAAAACTTCTGAGGTATTCGCTTACAGCGCCCGATCTTCCTTGGCCAATTAAAGCCTAATTGCTCGTTTGGCGACTCAAGATAGGACTGATGTGGTGAGTCACTATGGTAAAACCTGATATGTTCGAGGGTTTAGGCAGAATTAAGAGAGGGTTTAACAGGAATTAATGGAGGCATGTAACGAGCCTTGATGTGTCACATGAAATCAATTTTCATCCATATTCAAGGCAGTAATTGAAATTTCTTTGTTTCCAAGTTGTTATACAGTATGAGTGCTTTTAATGCCAAAAAAAAAAAATCATCATCATTTATGTGAAGAGGGATATGTGGATTTAGGCATGGCTTGGATAATGAATAACCGTGACTTAGAAATGAGCATGATTACTTTCCCATAATTGTTGAATTTCAACTCCCATGTGCAATATTCCATGCAATTTTTCTCTTTTCCACTATATTAAATCAAATTAAACGTTAAATGACAATTATCTTTCTCATAAATGTGGCGTTCATCCGACGTTTAGCCAGTATCCCTAGTCTGATAATACATATGAACTGTTTCTGGTCATTTCTTTATTGTCTTCATTTATTGTCTAAAACAGCTAACAAAAACATCCAGTGTCTTCTCGATTGTTCATCGTATAGGCATGAATGGAGTATACAGTCAACTGTTGATAATTTGACAAACTATTGGGGGATAAATGTCAAATGAATTTGAGACAAATAATGATAAGTATGTCAAGGTACATCAATGCATGAAAACAATCCATCGCCAAGATGCGAAAATAAATATAGCAAGGTGGATATTACATAGAAAACAATCAATTCATGTTCCTTGCTAATATAAGGGATTATATAGCTTTTGAAAATGTTTCTCCTCTCAGAGGCCCACAATTATCAAATGTTTCCTAGTCCACCAATGCCAAATAAATTTGCAAAAGTTTATTCTATCCCTGTAAAAACCTGGCAACAGTTCAAACAAGGATTAAATTAGCAAATACCCATTTAGAATTGCCACCCTTGAGAAACAAATAGAGAAAATAAACAAGATTTGCACATTAAGTAAATGACTTGCAATATAACACCATTAGTTAGAGAATTGTAACTTAGTGGAGAATATAAAAACAATCCGAACTATAACCATTTACTAACAATATATTCAATAATTTCTATAAGAAAATAGCAAAATATTCTCCTACTATCACCTCTACTGACTTCAATGCCCCTTAATAGCAAGTGTTACTAAAGCTGTAATTATGATGAACAGAAATGTTCTGAAATAATTGATTATAAATTACAATTAAAAATATCAAAATTAATCAAGATCCCCATGATCAGGAGAAATAAATGAGGTTATTCATTATCTGGTAGTCCGCTGCTTGTTGCTCTGATGACTCATCTTGACTCATGCATGGAGAGCAGGTTTTGTATCATTTGGGGTTAAAACCTCCCGACAGGGGGTTTCCACATACCAAGAATTAGCATTGACAATGTGGCAATGATGGATCCATGGTTGAGTACAATTCCAACAAATGACTAGTCCAGTTGAGGACTATGTGTTCTGATAGCACCCACCTGTAGGCCTACATATACTCTTTTGAACTGAACACAAGAGCTGCATAGCACTCAACCACAGAGTCGTTTTTACATAGCCTAAGCATGATCAGAGGGTTGTGCAGGACTCTGTGGGTAAGTAAGTACTGTGCAGCCCCTATGTGTTCAGTTCAAGAGAATAGGCAGATGTGGGTGCTATCAGAACACATAGTCCTCAACTGGACTAAACAAATGACAAGTTCCTCACCTCTGGGAATGATCTACACTGATTTTCAACAGATCTTGATCATATTGCTCTACTGCCCCCCTAATTTTGCACTCCAACCTCTCACAATCGACTGATTGCAATTGCCAACCACCTGGTTTAAATCAAACAGGCCTAGTTATTTGAGAAAGACTGCCTGTTTGGTAATTTAGGTGCAGGCATCTGTAATGAAGGATTGGCTGCTATTTGACCAGGGGACAATCGAGAGATGCCACTTCAATAATAGAGAAACAAGTGGCAAAGGCTAAAATGGAATGAATTTGTAATTCATGTAGAAATTTCGTTCAACAATATTTGAAGGAAATGATCTCAATAAAAAAAATCAGAAATTGCTGTGGTTAGTGACCTGCCTGACCATCAAATTTGGCAAAAAAATTATGTAGATGCCCTCAACTGACTGACTATCTTTTCTTGCTTGTCACTCAAATTAAAAAAAAGAGAGGAAAACATGCAAAATATAACATGAACAGTAATATTAAGACGTTTTAGAGCTTTTTGCTACATTTTGAGACTTATTTCCTACATAAAACCTGTTCCAAACTTTTAAAAAAAATTGTGCAAAAAAACCTTTTCCATATGACCAACACAATTTACAAACAAATCGTTCTTGGGCATCACAATATTTTTTTGTCCTTAAACCAATCTAATTGCTTTCAATGTAAAATTTGCCAAATGTTCAGGCTTAAACCATGCAGTAGGCCTAACTATTATAAATATTGTGACACAAAATCAAGTTATTATCAAAATATGGCACCCAAGGGGTTAAGAGTAGAACGAAGATGATGTTTAATTATCAAAGAGGAGAAAGATGAGAGAGGGACTGCATCAATAGAAATCAATTTAGATGATTGCCTCCTCCTCCTCGACCCAATATATTCCTCCCAAAGGTTATGCCGCTAATAAATGGGCCATGAACGAATGCGATGTGATTTGTGGTAATTGATCTTCCGATAGGGGACGTAGGGTGGAAGACAGTTGCGATGGACCTGAGAAAACGTTCGAATATTTGTGTAACATTTGCACGAAAAGAGGTAGGATGATGCCATTTGAGCTGTGCAGAGAGATGCGAGTGCACATTTTTTATGTCAGATATATTTTGTCAGTATATCCCCCTGTAAATTGATGTGTGAAAGAAAAGAATCAACAGTCTATAATTTCATAAATATCCGTAATCTTTTGGTTATGTCTGAAACAATTGGAATCAGACATGATTCCATCTTAAAAAAATATCTACAATACTTGAAACTAAAAAACACTGTACATAAAATTAAATATACAATATATAGGCCTATATAGGGCATCTTTGTAAAAAAATCAATGAAATACACAACTCCAGATAGATAACAATCACTATCAAACCAAAACAGCAGAATGCACTTTTGTCATGAGGGTGAATCTCTGAGAACCGACCAAACTCGATCGCGACGGAGACCGACTTCTGTCTCGAAAATCCAAACAGCAGCGAAAATCTTTGACAGATGATAATGAACGTCCCAAATTGGCAGCGCAGGGATCTGAAGATGATTATGATCTGTAAACCAGGGGATTTGGGGCAGCCCTGATGAAGAAGAGAATGTCTCGGGAGGAAGATGGATTGTACAAGGGCAGGGATTCAGTAACCTTACCTCATGAAGAAAATCCCTCAAAGTTCAAAGGCAAAAACTGGCCCTGGCTTTTCTTTCTTGCGTGTGAATCAATCAATAAAATACATCGATAGGGTACAATTTGAGGGCTATCAAACTTTTTATAACATTGTTGAGGTGTATTATGTATAGAATTTCATAATAACAATTGAACGATTCTGGCCTGATCCCAACTTGGAGAAATAATAATTGACAAAGCATCTCTCACAGGCTGTGGAAAAAATCCCCCCCTCCCGCATACTTTTTTGCACTCAGGACAGATTTCAACCGATAATTTCTATAATTGAACTTTATGTATGATATCCTATATACCAGAGAGGTGTTAATATCTTTTTGAATATTGTTGAAGTGCATTTGAAAAATACTCATATAATAATGATCAAATAAATTACTGCCTCATCCAAATTAAGAGGAATAATGTTTGACGATATATATCTGAGATGCTGCAATAAAATCTCCCTTCCTGCATACTTTATTTTGTACTCAGAACAGAGTTCAAAAGATAATTCCTATATTCCAGAGAGGCGTTAATATATCAGGACCACCGAGAAGCCGGATGACAGTTAAAAAATAAATTCAGTCCTTACCACTCTTGTACTCATTCTGTCTCCCATTATAACACACTTCGTTCAGATAATTAGCTGTTCAAATTCAAATTTTTAAATTAATAAAACTCTCCAGCACCTGTAAATTGGCTCGTCTGCAATGTAGCTGAAGTTGAGACCCGCTGGTTTATGACCAAATGTAAAAATCTTATTGCATTTAAATAACAAAATCTTGCCTGCATCAGCTAATTACCTAGAAAATGATTTCGGAAATCTTTTCTGTGCTTATGATAAATGTATTCTTTCAAACCACAGTAAATCCTATATTTTCAATAAAAAGATTTTAAAGCTTTTGGAAAAATGACAAATTTCTTTATAATGCCTTTATGAATACCTGTATTACCAAATTTCATTGCATTTAATAGTACCTAATTACCCAGAAAATTAAGTCAATACAGTTTTTATATCCTTCACAATACAGCAATTTTTAAAACAGCTTTTATTTTATTGATCTTTAATCAATACATTTCACATATTTTGAGAAAATGACAAATTACACTGTAATGCTTGTTTCTATAGACCGCCCATTTTATGACCAAATTTGAGCATGTCTTGGCATTCACCTGCATCTGGTTCCCTAGAAAATGATGGAAACAAAGGTTTTTGTATCACCCACAATAAGACAATTATCTAAAAATCTGTATCATCAATTCATTGGAATATAAATCAAAAGATTCCGAAACTTTTGAGAAAATGACAAATTCTGTTATAGTATTAAATGTAGGCTTGTATGATAAATTGCATTTTACAAAGTATGACTGGGATAATGCTTCATAGCATTGGACAGATAGAAACAAAGAAAGAACAAAATGGAGATTCCTAGTACTCTATGTAAAAACAGATGATGGATGAGAAGAAATTCATCATATTCAGATTCTATTCTTATATATCCGCCCACATTGAAATCATTTTATGGGACCTGCGAGTATTTTGGTTCAGCTCTACGTGACAATACTGTTGATAGGCAAACAGGAAAGCACGATGCAGTCATCCGCTATGTTCAAT
The DNA here is from genome assembly GCA_036244855.1 of Temnopleurus reevesii. NCBI lineage: Eukaryota > Metazoa > Echinodermata > Echinoidea > Temnopleuroida > Temnopleuridae > Temnopleurus > Temnopleurus reevesii. The sequence goes on from BQKZ01000024.1 coordinate 104,414, forward strand.
ATACCATTGAGATTTGGCAAACTAAAATTGTTTGGATGTTCAATCACTCCCATCTTTGAAAAATATGGAGAGAGAGAATTGTTCTCTTGAATCTAATGTTTATTTATTCATTTTGTTGGGAGTACAATTTGTAAAGTAAAACTTTAGAGGCAAAGAAAAGCCAATGAACTTTTGAATATTACTTTTCAGGAAATATTCATATTCATAATATAAGAAATCTTTATATCCAAGATACATGTATAATCAAGAATTTGCTCTGGATTTTTTGTCTATAGGCTATGTGATGAAAACATGATAAGAAGTATGAATTAGATCAGTAATGGATATTTGGATGGTGTTAGGTTGGTTAAGGGCAACCATTTTTTAATTTGCTTTGCGTAGAACAGAGAGTAAGACTAGAAAACACAAGACTACAAATATAAATGGGATTTGAGAACACTCTTTTTTCGCTTAAGACAGACTAGACTTTCTTCCAGAGACAATATCATACCTATAATCTACTAAATTTTCAAGAGTTTATGGTGGTAGACTATTACAATGACGCATCTAACGAAAATATTCTGAGAGACAATTTCATTACTGCTCTTCTACCAAGAAACCATATACTAAATATATCAGCAGAACATGCCCCCAGAGCATAATTTTGTTCTTATCTCTCCGTAATAGCTCAGCGCATTGTTTTTAATTGACCACTGAGCGGCAGACGCAAATCGGTTTGTCTCTGCTTATGATGCATGGGCATATGGGAAAAATAAAACCTTCGGGGTAAATCTAATTTTCTTGAAGATAACGATTTATGAGCATGTAGAGAGAAGTTACGTTCGGTACCCAGCAAAAGCCGACAATCGTATAAGCAAGGTTAGCTAATGTAATTTGATGGAGGGAAATTTGTTTATTAAAGATTGAACAAAATTATTGAGTACGATGAATGACTCAGGTGCAGCACTCAAACAAAACAGAAGTGGATGAATTGGCTTTTCATGAGCAGATTTTTATTCAAATTGAAACGAATGAAATATTTTATGAACTATCTATAAATTTATCCAATATACACTTTACTGTAATAAAGTTTGTGCTTTGTTTACTGTCACCGAAAAATAAAATAAAATGATTCACATTCTCAAATTTGATATACTTCATATCTACGTAATGGAATCATATGGAGATTTACTAAATTCCTGAACAAAGCATGTCAGACTATATTCAAATCATAGACCTGGGTGGTGTTTAATCAAGTAATGGAAGACTTTGAGAACGACTTTACGCACAACTAGTATCAGTTCTTTTGCTGAATAATCGAGAATATCACATGTATTGCATAAAATAAGGTACTCCAGTCTTTCTTAAAATCATTTGTAACTTCAAGAACAATTTGGTGAAACACTGCGCGAGAAGGTTTATCAAATTGGGACTCTTCTGGATTTGTATACTAGTATACTTTTCTGAATCTGTCTAAAGTTAACATCATCAAGAAAACATCAATAATTTTTTCTAAAAATAGATTAGGAAGTAGTTGACAAATACCAGATCTTGAGGGAATTAATATTTAGAAGGGATGTAAGAATTAGACTTGACAGCCTTGACTAATTGTCTTGCCACTGATCTAATCGCTTTGCCAAATGTTGGTTTTAGGGTTACCAAGTTCATCACGCTCAACCTTTGATGAGGCTACAAGTTCAGCAAGTAACAAATCAACAACAGAATTTAGATTAACATTGATGGACCTGCCAGATGGTGGTTTCTGAATTAAATCTAATGACTGACCGGCTCATATCAAACATTCTGATTTCATGAGCATAACACATTGTCGCATCTTGCTAAAATAATACAAGCAAATCCCGGTTCAAGAGATTCGTTCGGACACGTATGGCCTCAGTAAACGATGACAGAGACACCATTAGATATCACGGATGTGCAGAGTCATCGAGCGGGCACGAGACATTACGCAGACTGCTGCCACGTGGGCCTGAGAATAATGGTTACTGCGGACAACGAACAACAGGACTCTGGAAATTGCATTAAAAGTCCATGCCTAGTGCTCATTCCCCGCAAAGAGTTTGCGCAGATTTCTTGTAATTTCTTACGTCAGAAATAGGACTGACCGCATCATGTGATATATTTCAAATGCAGATTACTTTCTGTAAAAGATATCAAATGCATTAAGTATCGTAGGTAATATAATATCTTTAAAAAAATTTGGTGTGGAGAAACAATGAGCATGCACCTTTCTTCCATTGATACACATGCATAAAAGATCATACATTGTAGAACGTTTATGCCAATAAACTTTAGAATTGTTTCAACTTCTCTTGGCAAATACACTACCTTGTCAAAAATATTTCCCCAATATTGTTAATGTTCATGATTCTTTTAAAATTTGCTCAAAAAAATCTTAAAAAGACCTTGTACAATTTATAGAAAAATGTTGAATCACAATTATGACCAACATAATGAGATCTATTTTAGTAGAACTCAATAACAAAGTACATCTCTAAATAGAATAATATCCGAAAATACATTTAAACAGAGGTTCATCCACGCCGGGAGAGAGAGGCAATTAGCAAAGCGAAGATGCGATCTCAAAATATATCAACCTCCGTTACCATGGAAACCCTTACCTCACGGAATCCTGAGAGTGAATGTCTTTGTGACCACCAACAATCAAACACCGTGCAGTTTCTTCCTGTTTTCGTTTATTCTCAAATGACACCAAAATTAGCAGAATGTTGTTTTTAACACTTCTCCCAAGCGATATAATTTCCGTGTAAAAAATACATGAGCTATATCAAAATAATATATTTCGAGCATGTGGGGGTAACAATATCGGTCTGGTGAACATTT
>BQKZ01000024.1:121598-152546 GCA_036244855.1 Temnopleurus reevesii
GAAATGTGAATTTTGGGGATATTTACCATGACATGTAATTTTTATACATATTTTAAGACCATAGCATATTTTTCTATGAGCTAAATCTTTTGAAAATTTGAATTTGACCGTTAAATCGTATTTAGCGCCCTCTCTTGGTTATAACAATATTTTGCTTCTTATGGGGCATATACAAAATTATTTCCAAGATTTGATTAAATCATAATAAAAAGGAATACACTAAGAATAAATTCTGAAATTTTCATTCAATTCTGTGCATCGATAAGTTGTCCTTTATCAAGAAAGAAAATATTGAGTTAGCATCGGGGGACACGACGCTGAAATATTTTCCACACTTTAGGGTATAACTTTTCCAAAACTTGTTCATTTTTTGCACAATCTTTTGTACAGCATGTTCATGATATCATGTTTCATTTTGCGCCGAGTTGCATTGTGTATTGTGTATTGTTATGTGGTAATAGGCGGGTTTACTTATATATTCAAATTTATGTGCGTTTAACGAAGTTACGCTGCGTGGTTGTATTTTGCATACACTGTAGGCCTATTGTTTAACAGGAAATGAGATATACTTTATACACATACACTGTGTGTGAAGGGCGAGATGGAGGAAGGGGTCATTTATCATTTGTGGCTGCCCAAGGGCCCCCAAACTGTCAAGTTTTTTTTAAAGCTATCAAGGGAACGCTATCTGAAAGCGAACCCCTCAAGGACAATCTTGGGGCCAACCTTCATACATCCACCAAGTTTGGTCCAAATTGGTCCAGGGAGTCTGGAGATATGAAAAATTGACCTTTGACCACAGTGACCTTGACCTTTCACAAAACCAACCCCTCAAGGGCAATTCTGGTGTTCCCCTACATACCCCCACCAAGTTTGGTCAAAATCGGTCCAAGGAGTCCGGAGATATGAAAAATTGACCTTTGACCTGTGACCTTGACCTTTCACAAAACCAACCCCTCAAGGGCAATTCTGGGGTTCCCCTACATAGACCCACCAAGTTTGGTCAAGATCCCCCCAATGATCTGGGAGGAGTAGTGGAACAAACAAACAAACAGCTCTCCTTTAGATATTAGGGGGATTTGAAGACAAAATTTGGCAATAAAAATATTCACTTTTACCAAAACTGTACTTGGGCTTTAAACATTTCTACTGTATGCAAGAACCACATCATCAACCGTTGTCATGTACCTCTCTGTCATGTACCTCTCGTTACAAGGTTGTAACATTGTATTGTAGCTCCAAAGATGAGGTATAGTCTGAATGCCCATCTCGCACTTTGCAGAGATATCGTTGTACCCCATTTCAACATGTATCAATTCCCCTAGAATATTGAAAACTGAAAGGCTAGTGTATTTGACAAATATAACAAACTTATCTAACAATTAATTAAAACAAGCAATTGGTGTGTGAGAAATTTCAAGCATCACCCCATATTCAATACAAGTTTTAAATGTTCATTAGCGGTTTACGTCACAGGAAAAATGGGATATGATCTACCATCAGCCAATACTGGTATCTTTTACAAACTCATCAAGCTCATTACAATTCTCAAGATCAAATTCCTAAGAGGGAATCTTCTTGTTTCTATACATAGGCCCGGTTATAATGCTATGATCAGAAGGGGCAAATCAATAAGGATCTGGACAAAGTAAACTACTTCCATTCAAGCATAAAAACAGCTAGATGCACACAAAATAAATTTCCTTCCCTATTATTTGACAGATAAATGTTGAACAGGTGTAGCACATGTTCAGTGAACTAAAAGGGAAGCTACCTTACTTTTTGTGTAATGAAGGTAATGTGAAGGCTTGAATGAAGCTTTTTCCTTTGTTTCATTTGCTCAGAGTGAATGTCCCCAATATCTGGGTCTGACAGTGAACTAGTGCCAAGCCGAAAAACAGGGAGGTACTCGTAGGGATCAAAGGGGGAACACATTCACACCTCACCTGGCTTATTCTAATTGAACTAGGGCTTCCATTAATCCCCTTAGAGGATTAGCCTTTATCCAGGTGAGAATCTTCAGATGTGGGGTGCAGAAAGAGGGATTTACATTGGCGATCAAGTTCAAAGGAGAAGAGGGCCAGTGTTTGTATTACACCAAGGTGTCAAAGATAAGATAGTCTGGGCTGCAGACCCATCTTAATACTTTTAATAGCTTCCTGCATATTCCATTCAATTCAGATTAAAGGGCAATGATTAATATTGCTGAGAGTTGAAAGAAAATCAGAAAACCTCTTTCTCTTATTAATTGGCATTCACTAGTGATCAAGTTCAAAGAATTAAAGGAACAGTGTTTGTGTTAAACCTTGGTGTCAAAGAGGATAGTCTAAATGTAGACTCATCTTGACAATTTAGTTCCATGGTGCGCCTTTCATTCAATTCAAATCAAATGTGTACCATTGTATTGATCATGTACACATATGCTTTACTTCGTTATCAGGTTTTCTTTATTGCTTTGGTGAAATAAAATTGAATTGAATTGAAAAAANTTACCTTGTGCACACAGTTCCTACCGACCCACTCAAACCTGTGCATCATTTGTATACTGGTATCTTTTACAAACTCATCAAGCTCATTACAATTCTCAAGATCAAATTCCTAAGAGGGAATCTTCTTGTTTCTATACATACGCCCGGTTATAATGCTATGATCAGAAGGGGCAAATCAATAAGGATCTGGACAAAGTAAACTACTTCCATTCAAGCATAAAAACAGCTAGATGCACACAAAATAAATTTCCTTCCCTATTATTTGACAGATAAATGTTGAACAGGTGTAGCACATGTTCAGTGAACTAAAAGGGAAGCTACCTTACTTTTTGTGTAATGAAGGTAATGTGAAGGCTTGAATGAAGCTTTTTCCTTTGTTTCATTTGCTCAGAGTGAATGTCCCCAATATCTGGGTCTGACTGTGAACTAGTGCCAAGCCGAAAACAGGGAGGTGGGGATCAAAGAGGGAACACATTCACACCTCGCCTGGCTTATTCTAATTGAACTAGGGCTTCCATTAATCCCCTTAGAGGATTAGCCTTTATCCAGGTGAGAATCTTCAGATGTGGGGTGCAGAAAGAGGGATTTACATTGGCGATCAAGTTCAAAGGAGAAGAGGGCCAGTGTTTGTATTACACCAAGGTGTCAAAGATAAGATAGTCTGGGCTGCAGACCCATCTTAATACTTTTAATAGCTTCCTGCATATTCCATTCAATTCAGATTAAAGGGCAATGATTAATATTGCTGAGAGTTGAAAGAAAATCAGAAAACCTCTTTCTCTTATTAATTGGCATTCACTAGTGATCAAGTTCAAAGAATTAAAGGAACAGTGTTTGTGTTAAACCTTGGTGTCAAAGAGGATAGTCTAAATGTAGACTCATCTTGACAATTTAGTTCCATGGTGCGCCTTTCATTCAATTCAAATCAAATGTGTACCATTGTATTGATCATGTACACATATGCTTTACTTCGTTATCAGGTTTTCTTTATTGCTTTGGTGAAATAAAATTGAATTGAATTGAAAAAAATACAGGGCAACAAGTAATATTTCTGAGAGTTGAAATTAAATTTTATTAGACAACCTCCTTCTCTTAAAGGGGTCTTCACCAGCGATGAAGTTAAAAAAAATTAGAGGTACAGTGTTATCAATGACAACATTCTGAAGAAGCAGACTCATCTACTCAAAAAATTCTTATTATAACTGAAGCTATATATCGATAATATGACATTGGCAATCATGTCTATCTTTGCGAACATTGTTTTGTACTTTTTTTTTGGGGGGGGGGACATTTTTTTCATTGGGTATTAAAGCAAATTTTGGGTTGTGAATCCAAATATATTTCCGTTAATTTATCTTTTAATGAACATTGACCCCCTTGCTCACTGGAATCATATGGTCCTGTGCAAAGCTTATGGGAAATAATGTATTCAAGAGTCCATATTCCTCACATTTTCAGAAGTAAAGTATAACAATTCAACATTCATAATCTCTAGAGCAACCTTCAAGCAGTAGCAAATAGATAGACCTGGATTCAACTATGACGTAGTTGGCTGCAATGTTTGTAGACACCAATTGTCAAGCATTGGGGTTCCACTTACAAAAATCAACTCAATCTCCTGAGAGATCCAACTGGTACATTACTACTTTATTCAAGCAAGGAGGTAGATATGAAGTTTACAGATTCTTTGGTTACCCAAGAATGCCTTTTACGAAAAACAGTGCCAGACAGAAAAAACTTTTTATTTCAATTTATTTTAATGATGACATCTGAAATCTGCAGTCTCTACATAACCAACCATGCTTTTGAAATACCCCATCCCAATCAAAGTGCTCCCCAAAATAGATGATTGATAACCTGTGGGCCAAAAGAAATGCCAATAAATTATTCAAAATTACTCTTCAATAACATATTTCATATTTCTATATATTTCTATGACTTAAAAAAAAAATCAGATTAGGCAACATTAAGAAGAATGTTCAGTGGAAGAAGGGGCGGTGGGGGGTGTGGGACCAAGAGAACTTTTGGGGACAATGGTGCTGAATCACTTGATAATCTGAAGATGAAGTAGCAAGCGTATAGGCCTGGATGCAGTAATGACGTAGTTTGCTGCGATCGTTGTTGACACCAATTGTCAAGCATAGGGAATCTACTCCGCAAAATCAACTCAGTTTCCTGAGAGATCCAACTGGTACATCACTACTTCATTCAAGCAGGAAGGTGGATCTAAAGTTCACTAATAATGAAAACAGGGCCCCAAAACGTTTTTGGTTATCCAGAGAATGCATTTTGATGTAAAAAAAAACACTTTCATACGGATGGTCAGTTTGGGGGGGGGGGAGGGGCTTGGGGGTAACCAAAAGAACATTTTTGGTTCATGTTTTGAGGGTTCTTTTTCTTTTCACCAGCACACACACTTCGAAAGTTCTTTGACAGTGTTTATGCAAATGATTTATGCCAATTCAATATGCGGTTTGCGATTGAGAGTACTTTTGAAACCACATACTCGTTAAAGACACCAAGCAAACATGATCTTCATCCTGAAGAAAGTGCTATAGGACGACTATAGTCAAGATTTTCACCTCCTAGCAAATTGGTGAATATTCCCAAACAAGCAATTTTCGCAAAAAGATGTTGTATTGTATGCACACAAAATCTCGCAAACCACAGCTCATGAATAAGTTTCATAAAACTATTTTTATGAGCATTACTTTCATAGGTAATGAACGCTTGTGGAGCTCCCAAGAGTAAATTGCAAAATTTTTGCTCATCTCTGAGTTCATCAAAATTGTCATTACAATTTTTCTTTTCCGCTTGAAGTTTTGGACCAATTTCACTTTGAGATTCTATCTCCCACTTGTCAACATTTTCAATAATATTCTATCCTTTTTTAACAGGTCTGATTAGATGGATTAGAATTGATACAAGCTCTGGATATTTCGCTGTGAATAAATGTCAGGAGAATTTTTATAACAATTTCACTCACCTGATTACTGAATCTAATAAATCTTGGTCCAAAAAATCATGGTCCTTCTGCACTAGGTCAAGATCTAGTGGAAATCGACCCTCTGTAAATCATAAAATGAAAGAAAATCAACAATTAGATATATTAAGAAATAAATATACAATTCAATCATGTTTTCACAAAGTGACAGGAGCCAAAGGGTATTGTTGTATGAAGACAAAGAAATTCCAACATAGCGCCAATTCAATGAGTATCCTATCAAGCGTTTTAATTTTATTGAAGGACACATTTCAATGGATTTGTAACTCATTTCGTGCAATAATTCTCTGTGGCTCCTGCAACTTCTTGAAAACACGGACAAAATTAATAAATTAATAAATAAATAAACATATACCATACATCCAAATATATACACTATGAAAAATAAGTTATGGATCACTATTAAACATCAACTGAAAAAAAGTTTCAACTTTGATAATTGACTAGACAATGAAATCAAAGAGAAAATAAGGGGAAATGAAACAGCCATTTTGTAAAGAGGCCACTAGATGTTGTTTTGTATCAATGAATGATAACAAGCTACTGTGCTCATTATTATGTTATCAATTGACCTGTAAATAAATAAATGGCTATTAAATTGAGAAACAAATACATTTCATGAAGCATCATTTGCTTCCATATTGGTGTCTAGTTTATAAATAAACACTGACATTGGTAAAATAAGCATTGACCATAATTGAAACAATTCACCCTTCCAACATTATGCGATTGATCCAAGTACAAAACAATAAATAGATACGAATAATCCATGAGTAGTGACATCTTATTGAAAAAGATTTATGTTAAGAAATATGCATAATGATAACACCAGAAAGATTTTACACCAAAAAAATTTACTATCAAAGACATTTTAAAAATATCCCATAATCAGATCTTTCTATTTCTGACCAAGTATACAAATATACATGTAGTACCTTCATATCTATGTGTATCTTTTAACATTGATGATGTAACAATATCATACAGAAATATGATGAAAATTTTCCACAGGGGGTGGCAATTTCTTTCTTTTTTTATACCCCAATATATCAGATCACAGAAAGGGTTTGAGCATGTATTCGTTGCATGGGGTAAATCTATTTTTGAACAAGGTTAAATAGCTTCCACCGATAAAGGAAAAAAGTTTTCCAAGGTCTTTTGGTTGTATTTTATGAACTGGCATATTTCTTTTGATAAGTGATAAAATATAAAACTACGTCCTCAAAGAAGACCCTCTTCAAGACTTGTTAAAATTCCATGACTGGAGAATTCAATTTGCAAAATTTATGGGGCATAGCATTGGTAAATTATACTCGTAAATTCATGTATAGAACATGTATTAAAATTACTGCTGCATAATTCTCCATAAGAAATTTGATTTGAAAATGATCATTGAAGAGAAACAAATATTCAGCAAATACTTTCCATAATAGGATCGGGAAACAATGCTACACATCTTCAAATATGTGAAACAATCACATTTCCATTTCTTGATTATCTTGTTCTATTTATGACATAAATACATATACAGTGTATATACAGTAAGTGACATTTGTGTTTCTGCTATTGATGTTTGCTGCCCTCTGTAGTTTAAAACCATATAGCCCAAAGTAACCAGTGCTGAGGAAATCTTGAATACGCAGAAGTAAATTATGCAGTTGTACATGTAAACATTTTATTTAGAACATGAATATGAAAGTGGCAAAGGGATAATTCTCTGATAAATATATGTATTGTCTATTAAAAAAACATAGCCATCTGTAGCCATCAGTGAGAAAATAACTATGAAATGCAACAGTTTAATCAAAATACAAAGGTTAACATTGAAAGTAAAGGCAAGAAAATGACAATAGGTGAAATTCATTCACAAACCACAACATTCTGGGTATCATTTTTCTCAATAAAAAAATATATGAGGAAATCATAGATATATGGCAACTACAGAAAATGTTTTCTCTGAAGAAAATAATCAGTACCATCTACATGTTTAAAATCACTACCCATGAATTAATTCTCGAAAACATCCCGGGTACCAACATACATAATAAATCATTCATCAATACAAATACTTTGCTATCATTCATAAACCCCCCAAGGGAAGCCATTTAAAGGAGCTATTCTTGAATAAAACACATATTTCCGAATAAATCACCCGTGAAATATCATCCAAGCAAATTCAATTGGCACCATAAAGCGGCGGTGGCGTTAGTGTAAATGATATGTGCATATTTCCCAACGAATCTATTTCCTTTACCAGCAGAATTCACAAAAGGGGACGGCGGCTGAATAGGCTATGGTATTGACAAATACAAAGATGAATGGAAGAAAACAGGGAATTGCAATAATAGTTACCGAACCATTGGGCCTTTTGAATAAAGTTTAGATTGATAAAGGTGTACTTTTATGTGATGTTTTGGCACTACATGTAGTTCTGCCGCAAAGAGCCTTGCATTCTTAAAAGTATGCGAGCAACATAATTCAGGCAACCTTTACATTTCGTAGATTGTGAAGTGATTCTGTAGCCTACTATATTATATTGTCAGTCCTTACTATTCCCAGTAGGGAACAAGATTGTTCAGGTGCCCTTTACTGACCAAACTTCTGAAAATAAACTGACTCAACTAATCCACATCGAAATCAATAAATTCTTATCTTTCTCCATAATACAACTCCATACCACATTTGAAAATGATCAAACATGAACTCCGGTTGTAGAATATTCACAAGAATATATCTTTACTTTTTATAAATATAATTATTGTTGTTAATTCCATTATGTATGGTTCCCACGGCAATGCTGATTTAATCTACCCCAAATCAGCAGGCTTTGTCCTCTCCCTATATTACAACTTCATACCAAATTTGAAATCGATTGGACAAAGACTGTGATCTATACAGCGTTCACAAGGAAACATCTAAGCCTGATCCACTGTATCCTCTACTGTAATATTCAGGGATACAATAATTATTCCTGCTGGTACCCATTCGAGCCACCTGGGTTGAGTGCAGCACAATGTGGATTAATTAATGAATCTAGTCAAAGACATGGAATTTTTTTTAGGGCAACCCTCTAGTTGAAAGAGGAGGGTCAGAACTGCTAACCACAATGCTTCTAATAATAATAATAATAATAATAATAATAATAATAATATATGCAATTTATATAGCGCACGTATCCACTCTCATTGCTGAGTGCTCAAGGCGCTTTGCATTTATTACCCTGGCTTCAGCCCGGCAGCCACCAGCGCACATGACATTTCAAGGAATAAAGATTCCTGCCAGGTACCCATTCACCTCACCTGGGTTGAGTGCAGCACAATGAGGGTAAATTTCTTGCTGAAGGAAATTAACGCCCTGGGAGAGATTCGAACCACCGACCCTCTAGTTAAGAGGCGAGAGTCCGAACCACTACACCACGACGCTCACATGCCACCTTCTCAACTGTAATAGTGAAAAAATGGATTTAAAATAGAGGTTGAAGTCCACCCCAAAAATATATTTTTGAACTTACCTTCAAACATTTGTGCGTAATGTGGGAAGCCTGTTGCCCTAAGCCATTGGCAAGTATCAGAAGCTTCAATTTCTGTGAGAAGATAAAAACAAAACAGAACAATATTGAGCAACAGCAAATCAATTCTGATAATGAATTTGAATTTTTCCATATTTTAAAGACATGAATATTGTAAAAGTCTTAAAACAAACGCCATAATTTTCATATTGTTTGAGAGGGGTATCACAAGAAAGTTAGGACGAAATGCATTGAAATAGAAACCAAACACAATGTGCACGTAATCACAGTTTTCTTGCATTTCTCTCACAACATCTCCCCAACACTAACATTTACTACATCATGACTGTTTCGGATTGCAAAATTGAAGTTTACATTTAAATTGAATGCACACAACTACTCTAACATATTGTTTTTATATTCCATTCCAGTTTAGTTAAATTCAAATGAAATCTTTTTCCTGGCTATTACGAGGACCAGATATCATGTTCAAGCTACTGTGTAAGTCAATATTTCAGTGTACAGCTATTTTCATGATTTCAGACCAGTTTGACACTTTTACATAATCTTAATATTTTCATGCTTTTGACAATGTTTATGCACATATGAATTTGCATCACATAGAGTGGAAATTTTCGCGAGGTGAAGCCCATGAACTTCACGCAAATAAAACGACCCCGAAAATCCAAATTTCCAACGGTACCTCTTAATCTAGAATTGACCAATCGTCTGTTTAGCCCGACTGGACATTTGAGCAGGGCCGCTTCCATCCACTGGGCAACTCGACTCGGCTCATGGCCTTCTGTCTGCACAGCCATCAAATCCTCACAAACTTCTTCAAGCACTCACAAAAAACACAATCAAAGAAGAAAATACCACTATTTATTTTCCTCCCTCAAAAGGAGTAAACATTCATTCAGTGCTTGCTCGGGACTCTTCTCTTTTCAGTTTTTCCTAAAAATAGTCCTCAGAGTTGAAGACGTCTTTGCTTTTGAAGCCCACTGAAGTAGAGCTAAATAGAGGCTTGTCTTTCAGCTTTGTTGACACGATATCTGGACGCTCTAAAGAAACGTTTTCGATTCCTCCATGGAAAAGATATGTCCTTCTACATTATTTTTGCTTCCAATAACAATTGAAGTCTCAAGCGATATCTCCTCTAAATGGCTTTAGTTCCAATAGAAATCCTTTTAGAAGGTGGGTAATTATCCAAATAAATCAAAGCATACATCATTTCTCCTTGAGATGCAGTATTCCATTGATGAATCAAATCAGAATGGTTTCGCAACCAGAACATGCAATGCACATGGAGCAAAATAGCTGCTGAAAACTTTAGAATGAGGATGTAGAACAATGCCTGAAGAATAAAACACCTTTAGGCCTATAAATCCATCAATAGTACAAATCAAAGAGTTGAAATTCTTCTAAACATACGAGATTTGAGGCATGTAGGCCTAAGGTGTCTCCAAAATGCAAATGGTTCCCAAATTCAAGGAAACCGACCGGTTCAGATTTAGAAACAGTGTAGGAAGGAAATTGACATATAGGATCCAATTCAACTAGCGCCAAGGAATCGGAAGAGATTGATATATGTTTAGACTATACCGTCAGCCTGATTCTGCAAGTCTGATTTCGCAAGTCTGATTCCGCATCCTAATTCAAGTTATGTTCTAAAATGGACACATGTTCTCCAAAACTCAGAGCTGTACTGGGTACATATTATATGCTACAATATGAAATCTGGTTTCCAGTTCTAGTGACCAGCACAGTTTCTAGCTGTAGTAAACAGCAAACAACACATTAATCCTCCCGGCAAACATTGCAGAGTTTATCAGTCCTTAATCCATAACCATACAGTAGAGAAACAACAGAATGTTAATCAGACATTCAGCCAACACAAAGCAGAAACAACAAAATGTTTATCGAGGGTTCAATCGCCCAACAAATGCAGGCACCATTAGATGCTGAAGTTATCTCCTTGTATGGTTCTCAACTGAAAATGTATCCTACACAATGGACCAACACTGGTGTATACTGATACAGGTTAAGGTCTATATGGAGACAACAATCCACGCTAATTACACCCAGAGTGGATCACAAACAATGGTTTCGGTGTTTTAGTGAAGGACGATGGAAGTAACCAAGGCTATAGTTGATCGCAGATGATTATTATCAAGACCACTCGTGGACAATTGCTGCGTCCATTCAGTTCACTATTAATAACGTGGAGTACGGTCATTAATATGCACGGTCCAGGAGAGAAATCAGTGCACTTTAGTTCCTCTTATGTAATAGACAGCTATCAGGGGGTCATTAAATTATTTATGACAGAGAATGAATGTCAAAATACTGGGATTCGCGATGAAACAGGTTGAAGTGCATACAGGAATGTAGGATTGGCCCACAGCTCAAGCATGCTTCGCGCCTATTCCAAACCATTGAAACTGTGTCGGCTTTTATCCTGGCTTTTATTGACTTTAACGCCAAACTGCAATGTGAAATGACAGGATATTTTGATTGCCATAAACTTCACACTATTGATGATAAGCAAGAAAGATATGAGAAAAACAAATAGTGGGAAAGCCAAACATTCAGAGGAATTTTGAAGATAAAGGAGAGAAAGAGAAAGAGAGAGGGGTTCAGAAAAGGCAAATGGGTCAAGAGACGACCAATATTTTGATTGTCATAAACTTCACACTATTGAAGATAAGCAAGAAAAGTTGATAAAAACAGGAGGGACATTTTAAGGGACAGAGATACAGGAGAGAAAGAGAGAGAGAGAAAGAGAGAGAAAGAAAAAGAAAGAGAGAGAGAGGAGGGAGGTGGATATCTTAATTGGCATAATATTGACGATAAGCAAGAAATATACGACAAATATCCGAGGGAGAGCTCAGAAAGGAAGTGAAAGAAATAGAAGAGATATTTAGAGGTTGCAGAGATAAAGAAATAGAGGGACAGCCAGACACAATGAACGGGAAAGAGACTCATAAAAAGCACAGAATGCAAACACAAACAAATACAAAGAGTGAGAATTAGGGAGAGAGAATATAAAACAGATAACGTGTAATAGAGAAAAAATAGAGATCAGGAGGAGAGAAGTAGAAATAATAGAAAGACAAACTGAAAAAGAATGAAACAGAAAGAAATGGTGAGAGGGAGGTAGAGAAGAGACACAAATATATATGCAGAAAGAGGAGAAAGAGGAAGGGAGAGACAGGGGAGAAAGAGGGAAGGAGAGACAGCGAAGAAGAGTGAGATACTGGAGAGAGAGAGAAAGGATGAGAGGGAGAGAGAGAGAGGATGAGAGAAAGAGAGAGAGAGAGAGAGAGAGAGGGAGAGAGAGAGAGAGGGAGAGAGAGAGAGAGAGAGAGAAGGCAATCAAACAACCTGTAAAGTTCAGAGAGTATTGTTATGAATCACAAGGCCAAATTCAACCAAACATAAATGTATGTGCTGCTTGCCTAAACAAAAACACCTGTTTTGTGACAAAAGGTTTAGAAACCCACTCCAAATGTACTTAAAAAGGTGGCTAATTATACCAATAAATTTGTAAAATCTTTGATCGCATTCACAATGTATTCACATTGTATTCACACATTTTTAGTCTTAATCCTTAGAGGATTTGTTTTCCATCATTGAACTATTTTGCAATAAATATATGTAAATATATTCAATAGCAGAACATTGAATAACAACATTTTAAAAGTAGCATAAGTTTGCGTCAATCTCTTTCCTCATCGAATTTGTTTTCCCTTTTCATAACCAAAGTTGGTGTCAAATACTTTCCTCATCGAAGCCGACCTGCATGATAAAGTGCTATAATTGACTCAGAAAATTATGCCTCAGCAGACATGAAAGAAAGGCCTTTTTTAGCACATTATTAAAGTGCAAAATACTTCACTAAAGATATGTACACATGACACCTGTCATTCACAACATTTCCATTTTATTTTTGATGGTTTACAAAATCAAGTGTATCCATTGATTTCCTCCGTTGCCCCTACAGAACTGTATCACATTCATCCATCTTCCAAACCACAAATCAATAGTAATTAAACAGCCGATCAATGTAATTAACACAGGTACCATTGAAAGGAACATTTAATTGATGCAAGAATGTCGATACAAAGGACACTAGTATCAGAAGAATGTGAATCAATTTTTATGTGACAGGACTCAGCCCTGTACAGACGCATAGATGCCATAGGTTCTCAAACATGCAGGTGTACATGTACATGTACAGTCAACTCTGCCCAAGTCGAACTCTTCTCAGTCGGATAATTGTTTAAGTCCATGTGATTTACTGGAACAAATTATAAAAAATGAGTGTTATAAGCCTCTTCTAAATCGAAATTCTCATTAGTCGCACAGATTTTTGTGGTCCCAACAGATACGACTTAGGCCGAGTTATCTGTATGTATTTTTATGTGAATTCAAAGCTTTCATCACAAGTGAATAACTGAAAGCATGGGCATTGTCGTCATGTTTTCTGTGAGTTTTATACAGCTTTTTCATTATTCACATTCTAGTGAATACTTTTCCTCACATCTTGCAGGACTGCAGGACTGCAACTTATTCAAATTGAACTGTACAGTAGAGTTTTGAAAATGTTTCAACATCTAAAACTGCCAATTAGATTTGAAAAGTAAGATTTTTCCCTGCATATATAAATTATGCCTCATGCATATTCCAGACTGGAATCTCTGTAGATTTTACAAAATCTTGTCATCAAAATTCTATTGAGAAATAATGTAGAGCTATAAAAAAGAAAATAAACAAATGACAGTTCATCACATGAATTTTTACCAAGCCGAGTAGAAATGCTAAAGCTGCGCAGTTTCACACATTTTTCCATCATATACAAACAGTAGCAATAACGCATCAGAATAGTTTACATGTACACAGTTTCGGAATACAGTTTTAGCGTTCAAACAAGCTGTCTGTTACAAGTGTATGTCTCGATTAGACAAAAGTGCAAAAGACGAAGGGCTTCGTTTCTGAAAATGAGCAATAACTGTCAGTCAATTCCCCGACCACAAGTTTGTGGGTAGACCCCTCCTGACCATGGGTCAATATAAATACATGTTGGTAGACATGACTTCTATTTGATTAAACTTTTCCTAACCGCTTGAAGAAGGAGAAGAATTCTATTGATTTCCACAAGAAGGACAGTTCAGGGAAGAATATCATTCAATGGTGTTTTTCAGACTGGGTTGGGATAAGTTTTCAGAGAAAGATGAATGATGGACACCACAAATTTCAATTAAAAAAAAAGAAAATAATAGAAATACTGAAATAAAAAAATAATAGAAATACTCAAAGGGCCAAAAAATAAATATGAATCAGGATTACAATTTCTTTTCAGATGAGTATTTCTAGAGTAAACTAGATATGAGAATCAAGTACTACATGTTGTCCATGCAAGCCTAATCATACCTTTATAAAATAAGGTGTAAAACATTCAGAATTGAATGAGAAACACCTTTAAATCTAAATTCTTCATCATCATCAGGATAAATTGGATAGTTACCATTACAACATTCTTTTAAAACACTACACTTTTGTTTTTATATGACCTTGTGCTGAAACAATGTGATACATGCGTAGGAAAATAACCTTTTTCACAGAACAGAAAATTATTTGTGGTCTCTTTTCATTTGCAAACCGACCCCGGCCTACATAATTAATTACATTGTACATCAGGTAGTCAAAAATATTCTTATATGAATGCTTCGGATAAAAGTTTACTCTTTGTGCCATGTGTATCATAGATAAAAGAGTACATTAAAAAAGACCTTTACACATTGAGATATGTGCTTGTCAGAAAAGAATCAAATTAATTATAATAAACAATGTATAGAATGTACTCTGCAGGGTGCTCAAGACGCTTTTTGATTATTATTATTATGACCATGGCTTCCGCCTGGAGTACACCATCCTTCAGACCATTTCAAGATATACATATTTGTGCCAAGTATGTATTTACCTCACTTGGGTTGAGTGCAGCACAATGTGGATAAACTTTGTGCTGAAAGAAATTAAAGGGGCACTACACTCAGAAATTAACTTGCTATCATTAAATGAAGAAAAATAAGATGAACAAACTGTGAAAATTTGAGCAAAATCGGATAATCCATTCAAAAGTTATGAATTTTCAAAGTTTTGATTTACACCCTCATGGGCTCCTTAAATTGGCAAACGTACAGGCACAAAATGGCTGCCAACATGGAGAACTCTCCATTTGCTTTGTACACAAAATTTCTTATTTTCCTCTTTTTCCAGAAAAGTAGACAAAATGTTGTTTCTTCGGTTAAATATATTGCAGCCACATCAATTCTGCAAGCATTCCAGAAAGAACGGTATTGATTCCTCATTTGAAATGTGATATTGATCCATTTTCAATAAATCTACATACAAAGTGAATGAGGAGTTCTCCATGTATGACATCACAGATTATGCTAATTAGTTATACGCATGCCAATTCAAGGATGCCCAGCACAGGTGGAAATGATAACTTTGAAAATGTATAACTTTTGAACGGATTATCCGATTTTGCTCAAATTTTCACAGTTAGTATATCTGATTTTTCTTCATTTATTGACCTCACATTATTGTCTGGGTGTAATCCCCTTTAATGCCATAAATGTGTTTTTAATTGTAACACTCTGTTTAGGCAGGACACTTGCCCACTTTCCAATTTATTTCAAAACTCACAAACAAAGCTGTTCACTATAGATCATTCAAAATTAATTTACAATCACTTATTTGGGGGTGCAGAATATATTTTCTTCTACTCTAATTGTCTAAATCAGTAAAAGAATTACCTTCCAAATTGAAACTAGCCTTGATTATAGGAAGCTATTAAAGTACCTTGACCAAATTATGGTTTTCCTATATCTCGCTAAAAGTACTAACATAGTTCACCAGTCAACAAATTTCTTTGAAAAATGTATGCAAATATGGGATCTAATGTGAAGGGCTAAAAATGAAGAGAGTAAATATGATGAAAAAATCAACCGGAATTCGGAAAATGTTTATAGGATTGCCATCGGAATAAGAAGAAATATACGTGGGCAGTACTACCCACAATGAGTGATTTTTTTTTTATAAATGGCACAAACTAATCTCTTTTGCAGAATGCCATGAATTTTACTAATTTAACAGGCATTGCAAAATCTGTGCTCTTGCAACAAACAAAACACATTATTACCAAATTATAACAGAATAATGATTAAAAAATAGGAAGGAGACTAGGTACAGTGTTGTAAAAGTGAATCACCATCAGAATAAGATAAATAAGCATCAACTAATGAGCAATTTTATCCCCACAATGATTATAATTTTCCAGTTCCTATTCCGGTAAAGGGAGACAGTTTTCTTGTAGCGGAAGGTTAAAATTTCTCATAGCACTTCCAGATCCCATTTCAGGAAGTTTTTGATACCTCACAAATAGCCACAACATTTTTTTTTGAATGCTCAAGACTGACTAACCTTCTGAAAATGACCCCACCAGAACTTTTCACTAAAATTGAAAAATCAATGCAAAATTATATTCATGTGGAATACAACCTGAAAACATTTTTCAAAAAAACTTTCGCTCTTCCCTCACATCCAGGACGGTGTTTCACCAAGCTAAGAAGGACTTGAAGAGCAGCTTTACGCACGAGTGGTATCAGTTTTTGTGCTGAATGATCGCGAATCCTATACACGTATTCATACACTCTTCAACATACTCCAGTCTTTCTGAAAGTCATGCGTCACTTTAAGAACAATTTGGTGAAAAGCTGTCCTGAATAGTCTTTTTTTTCAAGGTGATCATTGGCTTTTCACTCCGTTCCAGATCTTATTTTCTTAATTAATTGCGTAAAATCAGTTTTTACAAAAGAAAACAAAATAATTAACAAAAAAAAATCCAACCAATGAATAACATTCTTAAAAAATAACATTTAAGGACATCCAAACATTTTTTGGCCTTGATGGCCTTGACACTGACTTTATGACACATGGGATATGAAGGAAATGTTTTTGAAGAATTATGAATCTCCAAGATACGTCCATTTCAAGCGTCATTTCTTCAATTTCCTTTCCCCACTTACTATTTAAAAATACTTGTGGTGATTCAGGTGTTGGAAATTAATTTCCAGATCTGTATGAAATTATTGGCACCTCTTGGTCCTTGTGTATATTGGTGATGGGGCATGGATGTCGAAAACAGAATTTGGGACTCAATCATAGGAAAAAGAGGAACAGTTTCTTATTTTTAACATGATATAAACTATTTCCGAAAAATTAGGTAGAACGCAAATTCAATGATCCTTTGTAATGCTATTGAAATCAGAACCGGCTTATCATTGTTGTGTCCCCACAGTTGAATAAACGGCGTACAGATCTTTTGTCTACGTTTGACTTAATTTTTCGGACATAGTTATCATCTTGTACTGTAGAGATATTCCTCATATATAGAGACATAAGAGGGATTGAGAATAAAAGATGACTTGTTGAGAGTCCTGATGAGTGCTTTCTTGCTAAACCAGATATTTGCCCCCCCCCCCTCCACCATCCCAAGTAATTGAACTCTTTTAAATGCAAGTACATTTTCCCCACATAACAGAGAAATATTTCTACAAATACTATTGTACTTGTAAAGCTACATGTATAAACATCACTCATTTTACAGAGATACAAACATCATCATTCATAGAAAAATTGCCCTGCACACAAAATCGTTCCGGAAATGCTTGAGATTTACACGTACACGCAAGCAAATATTTATCCAAGATAAGAAAAGTAAATTAATAAAGGAACACTACAGGCTGTGTCCTCTGAATTAATATCCTTATCTGACCTACAGTGATTGTGTTCATGGACAATTGCTGTATGTAGCAATTCATAAACTTGAATTTGTGACTTTAACCCTGAACTTGGTACATAATATGAATCCTAGCATGATGCATTTAAAGAAAAAAATAAGTATTAATAAAGAGCAAATGTTTTGTATTATCTATACCAAATCAGATTGAAACTGAACATCAAACCTAGAGCTCAATTTTGCATTTATTAGAATATACAAATGAATACTAAGTAAAGCAGTACTTTTTCAAGTAAAGAATAAGATCCATTTTTTAATCTAACGAGATTGGGGAGGAACATTAACGACTAATAAATAAAAGAAAATATTTGTATGTCCTGTATCCTAATTTAGAGAGAAACCTTTTAAAGATAAACGTTCCTTTTCACTACTACCAGGTAAGATATACATGTATGTAGTGAATAAACACACACAACCTTTCTCAGGACTATAAACCAAGAATTCTGTGAAAAAAAAATAATTGAATGATGTGATTTGTGATACTGATTTGAAAAAAAATAGAAACATTTCTGTGAAACATTATCACTGAATACAGGGAGTAAGAACTACGATATTCCTTGAAAAAGTTATGAATATGGACAGATTTCTATGAAACATACGTCAAATGACTATTGATATGCTGCTTATATCAATGAAGTAACAAAGTCCACATTATCTCCCTTCCACCTCTGAACCGTACCTGGAAGGTCGTACAAACGAACAGTCATTTGCTCCTAGAACAAACTCATCATTCTTCCAAACATCAAGGCACATTTGTTATTTAGAAATGCCTATTTTCAAAATAGTATCATTTTTTCAAAATTCCAGGCAGCACAACATGCCCTATACAATGCCTCTGTTCAGTAGTTCTGTAGTTTATTCATCATCTGCCCTCCAGCAAGTGATTGTTTACACCATACATGCAGTTCAAGGGGAAAATGTATTATACATCAACTACGCTCCTTGGAAAAAAAATTCAAGTCTTTTATAAAATAAGCAGAATTATTAATATTTGCCTTTGATTGCAGAGGGCTCACATATATCTTTTTTTGCAATATCTTTGTTGTTCAAGGAAAAATGCTACTGTTTGCAATATTCAAATTCATAGTCATCTTGGTTTGTAGTACATGTAAATAATTTTTCAGTACTTTTAAGATATGTCTTCAACAAGATTTCTGTGATTTTAAAAAGGGTAAAAAATGATAAGTGTCATGTGAATCACATCAGAGAAATTGTGTGATGAAAATAATTGCTTAAAAAGAATAGTAAGTTGTCTACAACAATCAGAGATAGTAGTATTGTATGACGACAAAATCTCTTTTTGCCAATTATTCTGATTGACAGTGATTTATGTCACATTGCATTTCTACGAAATGTCTGCTCTGAATTTAAAAAGTGCTTTCAAAATGTACAGCAGAAGGGAGGACCAATAAATGATCTTTGCCTACACATAATATAGGATACTGCAGCCGAGTCCACTTTCACAAAATCAATACAACCAATAGTAACAAATTATCGCATGAGCAATCGTGCACAGGGCTTTGACTTGCTCTCTGACATTGATCCCATATTACATGGACTAAGAACAGTTTAACTCTGACGTTTTGCTTTTTTACTGACCACTATCTAATCTGATAAAGGACAGGAAATAGCAACTGGAACCACAGGAATAATAATCTCCTCCTAATCATAGATATATCATTTGTTTGGGGAATCTCTCAATTTATACGGGAGAAGTCGTGGCTGTAAATCTCTAATTAATTAACAAAAGGGTTTTGGAGTGACTTATGTCCTTCTGGTTCTTATCCTGTGTGGTGCGTTGTAAAGAGTATATTTCAATTGTGGGATAAGTCATGGCTGTAAGTTTCTAATCATCTAACACAAAGGTTATAAAGTGACTTATGACCTTCTGCTTGTGGTATTGTGTCAAGTCTAATATGTACCTCAGGTCATCGACCCTTTGAACAGAGGTCAATGAACCCTGATGACCTTACTTGTAGTGTAACCTTAATTTTTCTCCATCACATCTTTCTCTCTCTCTCTCTGTTTCTCTATAATAACTTTCTTTTAACTTGTATAGCCCAGCACCTTTTCGCATGACATTGAACATCCACCAAGATGAATATAATTCTCCCTTTCTTCTAACTCTCCTTGCCCAATTTCTGTTCAGATGAAAATCATCTTTCGGTGACATGTACATGTACATCAATCACCCTTTTCTACCATTATCTCTGTCCTGTTTGCATGTAGTGCTCTATCCTTTCTTTCTAACTCTATTTGTCTGTTTCCTCTCATACTCTCTTTGTTTCTTTCTCTATCACTCTTTCCTTCATTTCTTCTGTCCTCCGCCAAAGCCTCTTTCATTCTCCTCCCTCCTGCTCGCATCACCCCCACCCCTCCGTTCCCCATGTACAGAAAATCCTTGATTGTGGAGATTATCTACCACATAGCGTGTACAATAACACACTGGATAAATAGACATAGCTGGTGAATAAGAGTTGGTTTGGGGGGCTTTTGTAACAAACCCAAGAGTCATCATGTAGTCACAGAATCCCAGGAATATATAAAAGTAGAAGAGAACACTATACAGGTCAAGAACCCTAATAGAATGTTTAGTCATGTAAAGCTGACCAAACTTTTGTTTGACTTTCGGAAGTGGTAGCAACTGTTAAGAGGCCAGACCTCGCCAATCGACGACCCAAAGAATATAAAATACAAAAGTATGACAAGACTGCAAAGGTATTTTGGAGTGAATCTCAAAATATTCGGGTTCATTGCGGGCTGTCTCATTGAAAAAAATGACCTGTCAAATTTGATTCATATTATTCCCAGAATGCATTGAGAGATGTTGTCTTGATAAGGAATGGTCACAATAAAAAGTCAGAGAGCCCATGCATTCAAAATTTTCAGGTTTTTTTCAGGATCTCTTCTTTTTCAGTATTCCTCTTGCAATACATTGTACGGACAACTTCAAAATACATCGTAAGACTTGCCTTTTCTCATAGTAATCTACTAGTTTTCATTTTTTTTTCAGTTAAATTGTAAAGTGCTATGGTACTTTTTGTTCTTATAGCGCTTAGAAATAATCTACATCATTAGTATTATTTCCTCTTTTCTGTTTCATCTTTTACATGGATATGGGTCTATACATCTACTTTCTAAAAATACAATTTACCTGCATTTAAAAGGTGTTTACGTCCGCTGGGGCTGTCACAACATCTCTGACTGACTAATTCAAATCTCTTTACTCCTTTTTCTACCGGAAATCGGACACAAAGAAGACATGTAATGACGACTGATGAGCTATTCTTCTTGGACCGCTCAAAGACAGCATGAGGCTTGAATGAACAATTATCAAACGTTCATATACTGTCAACCCACACAAAGGTCTGTTTACTGCATCATTAAATGCATGAAAAAAGGATGTACTTAGGGGTTTATGGGATAGATAGGGAGTTGAATCGAAGCGTTAATGATGTGAGGATAGTCCCGCATGTAATGATCGGATGTCGGTTGTGATTCCGCTAATTCCTCTGACTTCTCCCTGGAACAAAAGCGAATTGAATGAGGGAGCGAAAGTGATTCATCGGCGGAACATTTGAGATGGAAAATGCTATTCTTGTTGCTTTGTGATGAGGAATAAATGAGACAGGAAAAGCATGATGCTAAGGATAATAGCGAAGAGCTAGAAATTACAGAGCCTTTGGGTTATGACCTTAAAAAGTACAGGATATTGCAATAACATAGAGCAAAACATGAGGCAAAAATGTTGTTTGGTTGTCATCCAAGTACCATTCTTTTCAAACACAGTCTGAAAAATATATATTTTTCATTATATTTCATGTGACCAAGAACCTTTCAAACTGAATTTTAGGCTGTACAGTGCAGGTCAATAACCTTTGCTATGTACACTAAATGCTCAGAATGAGAGATACCAATGTTCCAAGAGTTTTGAGTGTAGCAAAGTATTCTAATTTGTATTTTACCTTTTGTAATTCACAGGGTCTATTTCAAAAGAGTTTGCCGAAATGGTGAAGTGGATATTGATGTATTCGGGTACAAGACACAAAATATACACAATAAAACAAACTACCAAAGAAAACTACAATGGGGAATGTCATCTATCCCTAGATTTGACTTGGCTCATGCTTTCAATAAAGAAATAGGCAACTGACAAACCCAGCTTTGTTCGACTAGTCAGGGCTAATAACTCCCCAATAATCTCCAACAGGTCACTTTCCACCCTCTCTTAATCCCCCAAGCCCCTATTCCTTTCAGAAGTCATTTTTAATCCGTATCGGCTCTGGATTAAGCGCAGGATGCAAGAGATAGGGGTCCTCTTGTTCCTACACTGGCTACAGGGAGATAATGGATGGGTTTTCTTTTTAGTCAGGATCTTAACAGGGGTGCACAATCAGCCAGTCAGGGCTTTTAAGGGGGCAATGGGGGCGATGCCACCCTCAACTATACCCCTAGGGCTACCTCCAAAATCATAATAGCACGAAGAATTAGGCATGATTAAGCCCCTTTCTTTCTTCACCATTCCAGCAAACATTTATAATGATTAGTTCTGTGTTGTTCTGTAGGATCGTCACCTTTTGAACAAGAAGATCGCAGACGGGTGCAATTAGACAACAAAAGTGTTGGAGCTTTTGGAACAAACACTTTCTTGTCTGTGGAATTAACTTTCTGCACAAAGGTGTACCTGTATAGACCAAATACTGTCTGCTTTGGTTCTAAAAGTCTTCAATATTCTGTAAATCTAGTCTGGGTTTAATCTGGACACAAAATGAAGATACAGATGAATCATGTAGAGAATAAATCTCTATTGGAACATTGAATCCCTTGAGATTAATTAAATTTGAAGATATCAATTTGTCTGGGATTACATCAAATCTACAGCTTCTTTTGTTCGGCAAATTGGGAAAGGGCATTTAGGTGGGGCTGGGCCAATGGGTAGAGGAGGGTGCACCAAACAACTAATTTCGATTCTCTATAAAGACCCACATTGACGAAAAAATTCTATCTCTGTATAGTGGCTATGTAACTTAAAAACAAAATAAATTAATTTCATATTTCCATTGCTCCCTCTTAACCTCAAACAAAACTCATAGAAATTTCTTCAATAACTGATGATATAGTCCAATATTGTCATTCAAAGTGGTTTTGCTATAATAAGACTCTAAAACTATAACAGAATTGAAGATGATCTCAAATAACCAGAATGAAATTTAAAAAAAAACAAATTCAGAAGAAAAAAAAACAAATTCAGAAAAAAAAGGAAATTCAACTTGAAAAAAAAAACAAACATTTTGCACACAGAAATGCTTATATGCATCAATGATCCATCTGCACTAAATACAGCTTTGTCCAAAATTATATTTTCTTTAACATAATCAATAACAAACACAGAATTTATTCTACAAGTACATTGAACTTACAGGTAGATCCGATTTCAACTCTAATGTGTAATTATCTGCTGTTATCTCTCCTGAAAACAACTTTGTTGGAATCAACTCTACCATACAGATGTAATTGCAGATAAAGCTAGAATCAACCAAGCACAACAAAACTTTGATCTATTCTGGTTCGCTTTGGTTATATCTTCACCATTACAGATAAGCTACAAAGTAATGACTATTTGAACGTTAGTGATCATTGTGATAGAAATCTATAGTAATGGGAATTTATTTGGTTGCTTACCTTCACTACTACAGATAAATTTTTAATCAATTCTGAATTGAAATTCATGATACAAATCGAAGTCAATCGAAACCAGTATTTTGATAGTTATAGTAGTTATAGATAGTTTGAATAATAATTAGGAAAAGAGTTGGTATTAGTGCTTTTGTAAGAGCACTTTAAACAAATCAATTATTATTAATATTATATATAATACATGTACATGGAGATTGTTTTTTGAAAATTGATTTTTTTTTTATACTCTTGAAATGTGATGCCATGAAATATAAAACAGTCATGCTTGATTTTTAAATAGTATAGCCTACATATATACTGTAGTATATATCTCAGAGAATTGCTCATTCAATATAAACCTGAGAGATCACTGCGTTCTAGTAAAAGATCACAGTTCACTGTACCTAAAACGGCTACAAAATCATATGATGAGAGATCATTCTCACATGCCACATCTATCTTATGGAATAGCCTCCCAAATTACCTCACAAATATTACACCATATGAAAAATTCAGAAGAAACTTTAAAACTTATCTCTTCAAAAACAACTAATCTACTGATAATCCTAGTTCTTCTTACTTCTTTCTCTCTTTCCATGTTTCCATGTTTCAAGCGCTTAGGGACTTTCGCATGATTGTGTTATGCGCTATATAAAAGTGTTTCATCATTATTATTAATAGTAGTATATATCTTGTGGATGTTCATGAGAATCATGTTTTCCATCATTATTCACCAGGTCGAACCTCTTTATATCATTAAAGTTCATGCAGTCTTTATACAGTACAGCAGAGTACCTAGCCACCTAAACTTGAAGTCATTGATACTTTCCCAACTTAGCATCCCGCTGTTTCGCTCCTTCAACCAGGGATGCTCAAACACATCGTTTGAAGTGTTTCTCATCAAATTATTTGATAGGTCTATATTCGCACCACCCATGAGATATCGAAACGTGTCTACATAATTACTCTCATGTCGCCTACAAATATGCCAAATTTTCATCTCATGTTTTTTTTCTCCTTCTATGAGAATTAGGCATTGGATTGCACAATCACTATCAATAGATGCTGTAGGTTTTTTTTTTATTGCAAAATGTGATTTCCATTTTCTTTATTTCTTTTGGGCAAATGAAGGATTTAATAAAAAAGGATGTACGGTGGATGGAAACTCAGTATAACAAGGTAATTGGGACTATCAAAAATACCTTGTTATAGCAGTAATCTCTTTATAGCAGAGTTAAAAACAATAAGTTATAAAGAGCTAGGACCAGATTTTGTACCTCTTTATGGCAGATATTTTGTTATACCAGATCTCTTTATACTGAGTTTTTGTAGAACAAATCTATTTCTTTCAAAAATGTTTTCAAAGTTTCAAAACATTTTCCATAAATTTTTGCTATCTTTGTTGGAAGCTTTGTAAAAGCAAAACAATTTGTTGGGACGATCCCTATCTTCAATATTGTCATATATCAAACTAATGTTGTGATGCAGTTCTGACATAAACTATAAATTGACAAATGATGGAAACTATACGTATATCATGGAGCAAAGTTGATCTGGAAAGTACATTTGCCTGTCAATAATTGGCCTCGCCCAAACCTTGTTCTACCAAAAGAACTCAGGTGGACTACACTCAATTAGCCTTGTCACAAAGTCGCACATATGTTTCATATTACACATCAACAAACCTACATGTACATCAAGCTGTTCAATACAAACACTATACACACTTGACTATCACAGGTGTCCAGGTTAAAATTTGTGAAAAAAGCATGTAGAATTCAATACCAAATGCTGTGTGGTTTGTTATCCAGTTGAGGACTGTGTATTCTGATAGCACCCACCTCTGCATATTCTCTCGCACTCAACCACAGGGTCCTAACATCACCCTTTGACCATGCTCACCTATCTGAAGGCGCGACTCTGTGGTCGAGTGCTACGCAGTCCCTGTGTGTTCAAAGCAAGAGAACATACATGTACAGAGGTGGGTGCTATCAGAACACACAGTCCTCAACTGAACTATATGGTTTGTGCATGTATAGGCCTACCAGTCAAAGTTACAAAAGGAATCAATTAGGTGTGGAGAGTGCATTGTATGCCCTTGAAATGGAAGACAATGTTTTTGGCCTTCCTTGTGCTCACGTTCATACAATGGCAATTTGGGCCTTCATACTGTACAGTGGGTGACTTCAAGTACGGTGTTAACCAACACCAGCCTCAACACCAAACTAGAAGTCTGTCGGTGTTTGGAGTAGACCTCGCAAGATTCTGACGTATTTCCGGTCATTTCTGTATCACTTCTGTAAACTGACCAATGGTGTTTAACCTCGGTTTACGGACCGTTTTGCTCTCTCAACACCAACACCAACACCGAACACCGTACTTGAAGTCACCCAGTGTATGTGTATGATGATGTACATGGTGAAAAGAGAATGTAAGAAAACCAGGGACCCGTAACCTATCAGAAAATCAATCAATTTTGTGATCAATATCTAAACTTTAGTATACGGTTTCCCATAAACTTGTGATTGATATCAATCGCATGGTTGGTCTGAAATCTTTATCTTATAGGACACAGGACATTTTGTTAGGATTTGGCAAGCCCAACATCTTTTTGTCATACATCCTTAACAAAAAGTATGTCTACATTATAATTCATATTCATTTCTCTCAAAACCTAAATGTATTATCAGATAGCGTATGGTAATACTAGACAGAAATATCAATTACAGATATTTTCATTCATGATGCCATCAAACATACAGATTACAAATGTATCCTGAATTATAATATCCTTGTATATTATCAGATAAACTATCACTTACAAAGATATTTTTATGCATTTATTTCCTTCATAATATTGTGATGATACAAAGATTCATATGGTGTAATTAATACACTGTATACTAAATATATTCATATTCAGTTCATAGCCTCAGTACATGTTGTGTTTTTTGGCAGAAAAGATATAAATTGGATTTTAATGTATTCACAGATGGAGAGATAATACTATCACACAAATATTATGAAAACATATTAATATACTTCATGATTTAAAATGATAATCATATGACAAGTATGTTCTGCTACGAAATGAGCAATAGTTCAAATTTCGAGAAAAACCGCAATGCAGTGTTACAAGAGTCATAAACCCTTGTGTGAAAACATTGATTTATTGATACGGTTTGTTAGTTTTACTCTTTGTCACTCAATTTCAACATAATTGGAACATTCTTACAAGGTGAGAAATCAATTAAACAAGTCTTACTGGATCAAGCGTGACTTGTGCATTGATTTCAATTCAGCTCACATCCGGTGTCTTTTCATTAGTTTTCAGTCAATTTCGAAATGACAAGACTTGGTTTTTGTCCGTCGATGGTGGTTTATCTGCTCATTTGAGAGAGTATATCGTTTGAATAATTTTTCACCAGCAATACATAAGTATCACACAAGTTGGGTCTTTACACCCATGCTCAAAGTTTTCTATTATTCAACATTTTTTCCCTTCTCACTGTCTCACTGTTACATAAGTTACGCTGTCTCGCTGTTAGACCTATTTTGGCTCTTTCTACTCACACTTGAATATTTCTTGACTTTTCCCTTTTTTCCATTATTTTTTCTCATTTTTATTACTGATCTCACGAATTCCGACGTGTTGGTTATATCGTTGGCAAATCAGAGTCTCATGCAAAGTGATTTGTAGCCATTGGCAGCTACATAGGAATCACCATCACCATCATCACCATCGAACATTATTGTCATCATCGTCATCCTTATCATCATTATAATTATCACCATCTCACCATTATCATCAAATTGAACTTATTGCATTCCGCCTGTTCACATCAAACAAAATGAAATATCTGTTTTAAAAAATTGAATTAAAAATATGCTTCATAAATCTGTAAATATGAAGACCAATAGGAAAACTACGATTGGATGATTGAATGAGACAGCATGACGTGTAAATGAGCAACCCTCAAATCATATTGATTCAAATATTTGCAATCAATATTAACTTACAATCAATTTGTGTAAATACAGACATACCATACATTTATGACAAATGGAAAACACACTGGAACGTATGCCGCAAAGGAAATAAGGGAAACAATTTTTCACATTACTTGCGTGTATTATAATACTGTAAGATGTGTTCAAATACAAGATATACTTTAAATTGTATGTTTTGCTTGTACAGTATAGACTGATTTCTGGGTACATTCGTTTTTCATTCATCATAACATTATTCTTTTCCTCTTTTCATCTCATTTCTTCTGATTACATTATATTTTTGTTTTTCCACAAGAACATTTGATGAAAATTGAAAATACAGAGAATTGAAAATACAGAAGTAAATATATTGAACATATAAAAAATTGAATAAAACTCTCAAATTTCTTACCAGCAATGTAGCGCATTCGAAGTCGTTTCAGAAAACGAACGTTCTTGTAAGAAGACATTTTCAAAGCAGGAGGGGGACCTGCGCATGACAGAAAGATGCTGTTTTCTATCTTCTCTTGCCAGGCTATCGAGGGCATCTCATTCCAAATCAGATTTATTCTCAATATTTCTCTCAGATGCTGTAAGAATGGTGAAATTCCTCTCTTGTTTGTAGATCGCAATCATTTGAAATGTGCACGTAGCCAGGAAGGTCAGTCATAGATAGACTAGCCGCAATAACGTCCACAAAATCCGCAATAACGTCCACAAAATCCTAAATCCTAGATCGGTTTGAGAGAAATTAATCCAAACGGTTTCTATCCTTGATCTCCGGTGCTGTGAATAATACAGAGTCTTGTCACGTCACGTGTTATGGTGGATATTTCTCACACCGCTCTCGATAAATACACCTGATACGAGAGACACTCCCACTTTCAGAGCTGGGCCAGGTTGCAATCCGAGCTTGGCCGTTCTGGTTTCAAAAAGGAGGGCAGAGTGTCTGAGAATTTTCACTTGCAAGGGGAAACCCAAACCATGTGTGCGTGGAACCACAATGAAGGAGGAAATTCCAGCTTGGCTATAGCAACCAAAATGGTATGTGGTCACGGTTGGTGTGCGATGTATTGGATATCTTTTGAGAGAATCCTTGATGGTGTTTACTCCCTTGGCGTTATCTTACAGTATGTCCACAATTACTGGATGAATCACTACCAAGTTCACCTTGCGATGTCTCGATTACTCGAAGGTCACACAGAGATACAGTATGGTGTCAATTTGAAACTATGGATCAAAATAAGACTCTGAGGTATGCCGTGCATTGCACCTGTAAATCCAAAAGCTCCTTCACACAGATGTTTTTCGCTTTCCAGTAGGCCCACACAGAGTTTGGTTGACTCTACTCAGCTTCTCCTTAACTCCACTGTCTGCTTAATTGCTAGAACACTGCTAAATGATTCTAAAGCTCTCTCAAATTGTTATATTCAGATAGCCGTGCCTCAACGATCCATACCCCAACCACAAGCACTGAAGCATTAGACTGGAACAGGCAAAGTCAACTCCCCTGCGCCACTGGGCTGCGACGGCTCGCTGAGAGAGAGAGACACACCTCCCAAAGGCTGGCTCGTTCCTGGTATACACGGTCTAAATCATCACCGTGGAGTAAAAATATCCACACAAACTATTCCACAGGAGGGTTATAAAACTTTCAGCAACTTGAACATTCACCAAACCCACTTGTATGCATAACAACATGCATAAGCCTAGGAGTAGTATTTAGCATGCACAACACAAGCAGAATAGGTAGAGTATATATAATAGGGTAGGAGTAGAAAAAAAGAGCCCTTTGCACTATAATGCGGTTTGCTTTGACGTGTTGGAGGCACAATAGATGGGGCCGGTGGGATAAAAAAGAAGGGGATAAAGATTTCCTCTCTACTGAAAAGGCAAGGTTTCTTTCAGGTATTCATCACCTTCTCTTTTCCCCTCTCTCTCTTTTGATCGCGAGGCTCCGACGTCCCTCGCACTACCCCCTTCTCATCTACTTGCGAAAGCGAAGCGGGCAACACGGCCAATGTATGGCACCGTGAAGTGGTGGCGGGTCCACGCTTCGGCGAGCGCAGGGCATGGGTGAATGGGCAAGATTATACCAGACTCCAAGACTTTTGGAAGTGTTTTCACGCCAAGGCGAGGACCAACAATAACGACTGGTTAACAATGGAAATCCACAGGAAGAAGAGATAAGCTATTCGTCATCATTCAGAGGTCTTTTTAATCCACCACTCTCCTGCTTTTCAATCCGTCATCCTGCAAACTTTCTATCATTTTCTCCTTTCAAGTAGAAGTCTCTCATCTTTTGAAAAGTTATACTAGATACGGTATATACTTCCCGTGAACCCTCTTTCATACCTTGAATTTCACAAATATTTTCAATACTGGCAGAATTCACTGAGTGAAAAGTGAAAAAACAAAACAAAAAAGTTTAAGTCAGGCCATTTTCAGAGGGTCAGTCAGCGACTCGATAATTTGTAAACATGATAAATCCTGCGGTAAAATAAAGCAAGCGTAAAACAGAGAATTTATGAAAATTTATGCATAATTTCACAATATCCTGGGTACATTTCCTTACAAAATATAGGAGTGTTCATTTACAGCTCCACATTCTTGCAAGTAGTTTTCACAAGCAATTATACTGGATTACAAAATCTATGTAGTCTGGCTTCCAATTCGTTTTCTATAGCAATTTCCGAATCACACAAACTATATGGTCACCCACTCTTTAAAATTCTCCCACAAAACACAATACCAGCCTAAACTACCTACGCTCTTGTTTCCTTGTGAAATTAACCATAAAGTTCATTTAACCTCTTATAATGACAATAACATTTACATAGGGCAATTGATACAATGCTGCTATAGTCAAACAATAGAATAATATAATTTGTTACCATGGAAAATAGCTCAATAAACTACACGCTCGAGATCACACCATGAGACAAAGACCACGTACTATGTTCCTGCCTCCGAAAAAGTATACAAAAAAGTTAATGTCATTAAGTTACATATTAAATTCTACAGATTTTGAGGAACCCCCAATGTTGTCTCCAAAATTGTGAATTATATGACCCATTTCTGTTATAATGGGTACAACTTATGATTCCGCATCTTCCCTCATCACCTTGTTTATTTCATAAGGCTTTATGAACTGCTTTCTTCTTGTTTATCAGGTTCCATGCAAGTACATGTATTTTCGACTAATTAGTTCCATTTTGTGTTAAATTTGGAAATATTCTGAATTCACAGCCATGCATGACAAAGTCTTATGATTTCCTCTTTCTTCAATACAGAAAGTGCTCACATATCCCGGAATATCAGGAATATTGCCATGAAGCATATCAAAGTAAAAAGCAAATCTGTGATACTAATGCTGATAACCAAAAAACCTATTAACTGAATGATTCCCAATTCA
>BQKZ01000024.1:154354-184669 GCA_036244855.1 Temnopleurus reevesii
TTTAAAAAACATCTTAAGACTTACCTTTTCCCACAGTAATAAAACTGTTTTCATCTTTTGTTCTCTTAAATTGTAAAGCGCTATGATACTCTCTGTTTTTAGCGCTATATAAATAATCAATATTATTATTATTATTATTCAAATTATGAGCCTGGAAGTAAAGCGATCGCTGTTTTAAAACAATCACTGCACATATGTACCCGTATGTCAGATTTAATTCACAGTGATGCTTAAATCATGCCGTTCGCACTACGGTCGACTGGGGTGATATTTCGAAATAATCACACTCAAAAGTATGACTTAGAGAACAAGATCTGAATCACCAGAAAGTCATGTCCGCACTAGGAATTAATATCTGTTATGGCTAAACAAAAGGGTCTGGTCTGTAACCAGATCTTCACCGTATTGGTGTGAATGGAGTAAGAGTATTAAAAACATTCAACAATTTATAAGGACCAGACAATACAATCTCCCCATGCTGTTTGTCCTATGGAATACATCCTAAACAAAACAATTTTGTAGCAATAGAAGAAAAACTAAATCAATTGGGCTTATCCCTAAATAATCAAAAGAAAGGATCGCGATCATCATTTTTGTATAGTTTACAATAGAAAATTACACTGATATGTTCCCCGCTATGCAGATAAGTAGAAGGAATCAGCTTTACAACATTCAGAGTAGGATAACACATTTTAATGGAGCTTACAACAAATTCCATTTCTCAAATTTGTTCTGAATCAGGAGGGGGGGGGGGGTGTTTGATTAAAATTTAGACAACCATTTGTCAACCGAAGTCCATTTCGCTCCCTATAATCAGTCATGGTTCTAGTTCCCAGTTTTATAGATCTGCGTAATAGTTCAAGACAATGGCATGGGCTTTGTGTATAGAGACAAACTGACCCCTAAGTCTTTTCCTATGACTCACAACAATTGGAAGATTTTTGTTTATCCCTTAATCTTCATGCATAATTGACTTTTTGATCTTTTAAATTTCTGGAGTGGTTCCAAAAACAAGCCACAAAGACAAGCAATTACGTACTGTAATTCAGTAGAAAAGTTACTGCACTGAATTTGATTCAAATGGATGTTTCTTACTTACAATTGAATTACAATGCTTGAAATCAAGTTAACATACATAATTAGTTGGTGGTATATGTTGGGCAAGCCTGAGACAAGCTTTCCGGTAGTGAAGAACAAGCTTTACAGGTATGAACAAAACTTGCATCAATTGGGGAACTGGTCTATTGGCGGATATGTCAGCTTGTTGCACATCATTTTTATTTCAACAAGACTATTTCTGATATATTCCTTTAAAAATAAATGGAAACCCTGTTCTCAATGCTTGGCTGGTTTATGTCCTCGCTCCCTTTTCAACAAGAAAGGTCTATCAAACAAGAACTCGTACAAATCCTCTAAATGTCCCTGAAAAAAAAGCAAAACACTACAGCAGGCAAGAATTCTTTGTTAATCGTCAGAATATGCAAGAAATACAGTGGTAGTGGCATACATTACTAATGGTTAAAATATATTGATATTTTGCGTACATGTATGATAGATTAAAAAAAGGTGAAATCTGCCAATTATAGCAATTAGAACTTGGATGTCTAAATCTGACTCCACTCTCTGCAATACATGTAGGCCTATGTTTCTTTGTCACGTAATGGTTTAACAATTTAATGAAATTCAATCATTGATTTTTGCTTGTTTTCAACTATTTTTTTAAATACATATTTCATTAAAATAACACCAAATTCCCCAAAAAGTTTGTTCAAGTCTTGAAATTTCATCCCTAGCCTGAAATACTTGGGGTAGGAAATAAACATGACACCCACTTTTAGGAAGAATAGAAAGGGGGCAATGAACTGGGACTAGAGAATGAATGAAATAGATTCCATAGACATGTAACCGATATCTACAAATCTGGATGTTTTGTATCGCATTTCACCAAGAGAGATAAAGGGGA
Source organism: Temnopleurus reevesii (assembly GCA_036244855.1). Lineage (NCBI taxonomy): Eukaryota > Metazoa > Echinodermata > Echinoidea > Temnopleuroida > Temnopleuridae > Temnopleurus > Temnopleurus reevesii. Next base: position 156,318 of record BQKZ01000024.1, read on the forward strand.
TAAAAATGAAGTTAAGTTCAAAGTTTGGACTTGCAGTTTCTGGTTTCAAAGACATAGCATAACTCCATACAGTCGATGCTCAGTGACTCAAGACCCTGTTTACATCCATCTACTTTTGGGCAACTCTTTATAACTCATTGTAAATTGGGGTTTTTTGGTACCTCAATTTTAAACATTCACACCAGAAAAGCTCTTCTTTTCGGGTTTTCGCCTTCTTTAATTTTTACTATATTATCTTGTATTTTCCTATGTTTATTAGGTCTTTCGAAAAAGGAAATAAATGTTCTACTCAATCAAATCAATTAAATTTAGGATGGCATATCCATCATTATTATCTATATAAGAGTTTTAAGCCGTGCAACATTAGGCCATGTTGCACGGCTTCAATTTCACGCATGCGCAAAGCAGTGATCAGCCTTCTGGTACTTCAACAATAATATCGGTAAGTCAAAGGCTAATGTAAAGATAATAATAGTTATATTGGATGGCTTTATTTCATGAAATACCGGGAATATTGCACTCGTTAGGGCCAATATTGCTGGTATTCCATTCATTGCCATCCAATATTATATAAATATGGCATGCCACTATCTGCACGTTGCACAAAAACAATATGCCCCTTTTATTATTTGTTTTAATATTCGTATTGGTACCATGTCAGAGCTGGAATAGATTTGCACCCAAATCAGGCTGGCCTTCCATATTGGCCAGCCCTGGACGATCTCTGAAGGGTGTTGAAATGATGGTCAACGTTCGATCACACATTTGATAGACTGGCCCAAAAGTCGTAGATCAGTGGATTTAAAGGCCCAATTTTGGTCCCTTTTTATCTCCAAATGCATGTGAAATGGGTAATATACACAGTTTTCAAAACTACAACCATACAGTCTAGATACAGATACCTGTTGAAGTTACAGAAGCCTCTGTTTATTTAATTTCTCAATCCCTAAACTCAACCCTGAAGCATAGATCGGTGGACTGAAAGGAACTAATCAGGATTTTGAGTGCTAAATCTGATATCCCATTTCAAGTTCAACTAAAGAAAATAAAATAAGGGGCCAATGCACTAGGAAATAACACTACATGGATAAGGGGCTGTATGCCTTCAGCATCGTGCTTTGAAAGTTTCCGATCTCCGATGAATACAGAATCCAAATTGAAAAATCAGGAAGGTTTGTTTTGCCTTCATCCGGGTTAGGTTTTTGTTGTTTGTAGCTACTTCTCCCTCGTTAGGAGTTGAAATTCAGAATATAAGTCACTCACATACAGATACATATTCTTGATTAAAAGTCATTCTTTTTCACCAACCAACCAAACCCTTTTTAAATAGATGCCACTCATAAAACAACAAGCAATAATTCCGGGAGTGGGGGGGGGGGGGTAAACTATTATCCAGGCTTAATTTTGCAAATTTTAAATTGCTGAAACTAAGACATGCATTTGTCTGTTTATTCTGAAGAACGATGTAAAGTTTACTCAATATTGTGTAAACAGGGAACATGCATTGAATTGGGTAATATTTTGCACCATATTGAGTAAGAATATACAGCACTTTGTGTATAATTCACAATTTTTACCAAACATTGTGCAAAATTTGAGCAAACATGGTGCAAAATATTTCTCAAATATCATGCATGTTCCCTTTTTTACACAAAATTGACTCGACTTTAACTCATTCTTCTTCATACTGTATAATGGTACTGGTAGATTAGTCTGCAAGAACAGACCCTTGGATTTAGTTGTGCACAAACACAGAGAGTGATACAGGGTATAAACTGTGTGTCTCATTGTGTGTCTAGTGCTCTCCTCCATGCTGTATGTATGAGATGTAGTCACACAGCGCATGCCCTGTATCATGCTCTGCACACTCACACACCGAAAGTCTAAGGTTTGTGCTTTCAAACTACTGGTAGATGGTGTTGTAATACATGGGCACAAAATTGCAGACAAAATCTATGTAGCCCTCCCTCTCTACAAAAGACACACATGAATATCAAAGCACAAACCGGCTACATCAATAGATCGGAACAGATAATGCATAAAAAGGAAGACATTTGACTATATTCTGAACAAAATCATTAGGGGCAACACGCACTGGTTATTTTGGGTTTTTCTCTATTCAAGAAGTCGGACAAGCTTCTTTTCTTTCCATTTTTAGGGGATAATCCTCTTTCGGGAGCTCTTTTAGTCGCCTTGGTTTGGTTTACTTTACTTTCTTACAGTGCTGTACACAATGCGATTTCCTTTCTATTTGGAAAGAGGAGGGCAGTCTGTATTGCAGGAATGATATAAACTGAAGAGTTGGAAGACTTTCATCAAGGTTGTGACATAAAAAAATTGATAAAGTTATCAGATTACTTCTAAAATTAAAAATAACCATCTAGGACATTTTCAGCAAGAGGGATTGGACACCTTCTTCATTTATAAGCAAACTGATGTTAATATTTCTCAATATTTTTGATTACATGGAGGTGCCAACCCACTTCTATTATTACAGATCTATAAATGTCAGACAGTAATTATACACAACCCACCCCCTCATTATGACATGAAACCAAAATCGAGAAGCATGCAACCATATAAACATATGATGTCTGGTTCTGATTAAATCTTCTTTGTCAAAACAACTCTTACTAATATCAATCACCCTAAGAAAACTCCTAACCACCTTCCATCAAAATCCAAATAATTTAAAAGAACTCTACAAGCACTGTCTCTCGTATCTTATGAATCTGCGATCACCAAATTGGCAACTACATGTAAATGCGTTCCCAAACGTCAGGAACCAACATTAGTTGGCCGATATTCTGAAGAAGAATTCAGTTCCTAGATATGGAGAGTGTCACATTCACATGTTTTATGTGACATGCCAACTTCATCATCCTCGTAATCCAAATACTATAATTTTGACCATCGAAAAGGTCTTAAAAGTGGCTTTTCAAAAACCTTTCCTTTTTGTCTACTTATATTATTTTTAGAACTTTAATGAAGAAGAGGGAAAAAAAGCTTACCTCCAAGAATGACGTTCTTTCTCCACAATAAACGATGCATTTTGTTTCCATATAATCCAGGCAAGTCTCCACAGAAAAAATTCAAACATGAAGAGAAAACGAGACCGTCCACAAAACAGAACCAGAAGAGGGTACCATGCAAACTGTTCACCTTTTGGTTAGCAATTGATTGATGTATCAAGAAATAAAGCCTATTGATTCAGGATTTACAGCTTTTTTAAATCAGCAAATGTCCAATAACTCATATTCACCAATTCCCAAATCAAATAAGTGACTATTTTCTGATAATTTCCCCCTTTACTAATAAAAAAGAAAGAATAATCAAATGGTAATTAGTGAATTAAACTGAATGATAGCTATCAATTTGTCCTTTTACTAAGAAACCGTAATTGTATATCTAAGCAGAACTGTGTGAATTCAATTGATCATTCCTGTAACTAACAATGCGGGACAATAAAAAAGTATGCCGAAACAGTTTGAATGAATTTTCTCACAGCAAAAAACAATGTATTTCCTCCCCAAAATAAAACAATCAAACACCAAATAGGTATTGTTCACAATGATCTTGCCAAAAAAATATTGATGAGCTCGTAAATTCAGAGTTAATTGCTGTGCCGCCCTTCTCACTAAACAACAATTCTTAATGATATACAAATAAAAATCAGACATTTAGAAATAGGAAATTACTTTGTCTGGTTTGGCCGTAAATCATATCCCTTTTGGTGGTTTTTGGAAGGTTATTGGCAGACAGTGAAAAGTTTCTAAACAATTCATCATTAATGTGGCCTCTTATTGATCGATAGATTTCACAGCCCAGCCAACACAAATATTATGAATTGGCAGACTATTCAGTTCCTGCCACGAGATTCAATTTGAAAATATCATTAAATCCTAAATATAGTTGTGGGAAAGAACTAATAATCTTGATTTATATGAGCGTTTTTACCATAATATGACACATAAATCCTATACATGTTGTGTGACAATTACATCATTTTATCCATAATTGAATCATTATCAGTATTTACATTTGATTGCTAATTCATAATCAACACTCTCTGTCCAATTCAACAGAATTTAAAAAAGCATTTACTCTCTTTGTACTTTTGTAAAGGCATATGGAACAATTAAACACAAATATGAATAAATGAACTTTTCTTCTGATTTTGATACTATTTCCTACATGTAACAAGGGTCTAAAAACACGTATATAAAAAAAGAATATCTATATGCTGAAACACCGTCTGCTATACAATGATAATCATATACTTCAGGTAAAATATTGATAGATATTATTTCAATTCTCTCATAAAAATATATCAGGTATAATGCTCTTCTTGATAGTAATTAGCATTGTTTTAATTGCTGAAATGACAAATGGTATGAAAATGAATAAAATGAAAAAAAAATAGTGCATTTATCACACTTTAAGTTGATAGTACATGTACCAGTCATTGCTGAAATATTATTTGCTGATTAATGGACTGAAAAATAATTATCGCTTAATTGATTTTGATCCACAGTCAAGTACTCCCTTAGTTTCCCCCAATTTTCTAAAAATACATGCATGACATGCATTGATGGTGAAAGGAATTGTGAACTTTTCAGATACAATGTCTCATGTTTCATTTGATAAAAACATATTTTAATGGTTACTAATACAAATGAGATTAATGCTCTGGGCCAGATTTTCTTGAGATGCAGATGTTAGTAACAAAATGAAATTATTAAAAGTAAATCTAAAAAAATTGTAGTCCAGGAAATGCAAATTGGATTTAAATATTCAATCTAATTTGATTGAAAAGTTCAAATGAATCAAATTACTGGGGGAAAAGGGAAGTTTTAAGATTTATTTTGAATATATTTCAAAATTGCCCATATCGCATGAGGAATACTGCTCCAGGATTTTAAAAGAAGAGTCTACCCAAAAATAATATTTTTTTTTAACAGAAGCAGAAAAAATTGGTGAGTAAAACAAAAAAAGTTTGAAGAAAATTGGACAAGTAATAAGAAAGTTATGAATTTTTAAATATTTGAAAAAATTGGCAAATCAGTGAAAATTTCCAGAGAAGTTGCCAATTTCATGACATCATGGGTGCACAACTAACCAGAGTTTTCATTATAAATATGGTGGAAAACTCATCCTTTTTACAGAAATTTGCAAAGTTTGTATGGATGTAAACATGCAAATAGTGGATCTACATATCTATCATAAAGATATCCTACGGTTAAAGTTTTGAGAAAATCATATTTTGGGGGAAACAGTAACATTTTATGACATTGATCTGAATGTAATGAATGGTCAGTTGTGCACCTGTGACGTCATCACTTGCCAATTTGTCTAAATATATAAACATTCATAACTTTCTTATTAGTTGTCCAATTTTTCTCAAACTTTTTTTGTTCTGTTCATCTAATTTTTCTGCTCCTGTTGAAGAAATATTATTTTTGGGTAGACTCTCCTTTTAAAGCAGCTACTGAGAAAGACTTTTAACCCGATTGGAGTCTACATTTTGATATGACATGTCTACTACGTGTGTCTGATGCAGAGCGGTGGTTGCGAGAGGGAGAGACAGCGCAAAAAGGAGGGGAAGGGAAGATACAAAAATAATTAAAAAACAAACAAAAAGAAGAGTGCACAAAAACATTGTAAAGAAACAAAGGAATCCACAAGGAAGATACATGTAGGAGACAGAAATCTTGGCACCAACATCGCAAAAAGAAAGAAAAACATAAAAAAGTAAGTAACCCAAATTCTCAACTGTCCTTTTCGAAGGAAAAATGTAATATTGTTGGATGAATAGAAGATAATATGTCCTTAACACTGCATATACTGTAATATATATATATACATAAAACGGTGAATCATCTATATTTTCACAAACTTTCCTTTATAGACTATATGACGGAGTCCACAAATTGTGCATACTTCAAGGGCAACATTTGTGGGTCAACTTTATTTTTCTTGGAACATCTTATTCTCTATGTGTTTGTGTGTCCTTTCTCAATTGTCATCAATTGTTGCTATAACCATGAACACTGGAAAAACAAAACAAAATATTTTGTTCTGGCTTTTGGGATTATTTTATCAGCTGCATTTAGGAGGAAATATAGCCTACACGTAAATAGTATAAAAGTATACAAATTCTGGATTGGACTGAGTTTTTGCAAGTGAATTTTCTTCAGAATTGGACAGCTGAACTGCATACATATAGCATACATATAATCAAAAACACATATTGTACAACAGATTTAAACAAATAATAGTCATTTCAAGCAAAAGTATTGAAATGCCGTCATTGTTTTAAATAATAAGTGGTTTATTTATCAGATATTCACAAGTATACCAGGAGTAAATTACAGGAAAGAATCAAATTGGAATGAGTTTGGAGCAAAAATATGTATTTCAATTCTTTTTGGACTGACTTCTATGACCACTCATTTTGAGTGATTGCATAGATCACTCCAAATAGAGTGAAAAGATTATATCAAAAGTTCCCTCCACTATTATCCAAGTGAACATTTGCACTCACTACACAAACATACTCTCCAACACAAGGAAAGGCAATGCTCAGGTTGTGCTCAGAGACAAACTGAAAGAGTGCCCTCTATGTCAATATACTATATAGTGTGATATTGCTCTTGAAACTGATCTCCTGTGTTCAGCTGCATAAAAACCGAATTTTCAGTACAAGTTTGATTCCACTATTCCAGGAACTATAAGTCTTTTCTCCAGAATCTAAGTTATTTCAAGTAAAAATCTTAACTATTTGAGTTGCAATAAAATAAAGTGCCGATTTACACAAAGGCAGGTTTTAAAAGTGAAAATAAAAATATGCTTTTCTAATTGTCAGGACATCATCAACGCTTTCACCCCCCTTATTTTTCCCACTTCTTCTTCCCATTCCCCCTCCTCCCCCTCTTTCATACCCTTTCCACTCACCCTAGCTACCCCCCCCCCCCTTCCCGTGGAAATGGAGATCTTTTTTTCTTTAATGAAATCTTGAGGTGTCTTCAATCTTTGCAAATAATTAAAAAAACTATGTGCTAAAGTTCTTGAAGAGGTATTTCATTGCGAATATGGCTGCAAGTCCTGTGATAACACACAATATAAAAAGGTTTAGCTAGGGGTCTACAGGGAGATGTGCAATATCCTTGTTGATGAAACACAAACAGTCCCATTATATCACTGCATCACTACAAGATTTCAAAATAAATAGATCCACAAAAAGGTGAGAATTTTAACAGTTTCATGGCACGCTCAATTCTCCTTTTTACAAGAGTACAAAGAAATGCCTGTAGCATAGGGTAAAAATGAGTACAGCCTGTTCACAAACAGATACAAAAGAGATTCATTCAGAATTTACTCTGGCATTTTGTCTCCTTTTTTTGTAAATGATGATACAATTCTGAGAAGAAAAACAAGGAAAATAGGCAAGAAAGCAAATATATAAATTGAGATGATAGAGGCTGTCTGGTGACACACTCACGCGATACTTCACAGCTTCCTCAAAAATTTGGGGTGATTAGTGGGACCGTTCTGGGATATGCATGGGCAATTCCATGGGTTTTGTCATCTTCGTTGGCTAATAATCAGTGCATGTCTAGATGATTAATTCTTGAAAGTTAATACATATAAATGTGTCACAGAAAAATGTATTCTATTTCATCGAATTTTGATGAATTTGAATGAGAGATTCACTTTTTGGAGCAAAATAAACCTGGCACTATCATGACATTGCCTAATCTTGAATATAGAAAACCAATTTTCAAATTAAATATTTGCTACAGATAGATTAGAAAAATATAAGATCTAACCAAATGTTTCAGTATCATTTAAATCAATGATTGTCTAATTTGTCTTTTGCGTATATGCACCCCGTCTGACTTTGTGCAGAACACTTATAATGCATGTATTCAAAGTGAAACTTTCATCAGGATACTATAAATAAGAATAATTTCAACGTCCTTCAAGTGAACCATTTTCCTGCTCATACAATACCCCTGTGGATCCCCTAAATTTTGCATTTTTTTTATAGCTTTGCAGATTCTTTTGTACGAGTGGCAAAAGGAATTTCAATTACTCTAAAACTTCAAAGGAAGTAATTTTCCATTTGAATATCTTGTGACACTTCAAACGAATGACACTTGCTTTTTTTACATGCCAATACATAATATCCCCTAGCTTCTTTCTCTATTTATTTTGTTGTTGTTCATTTCTTATCTGTCTGGGTTTATTTTTCCAGCTTGCTTGATGGCCCATACCCCACATGCAGAGTACTTTTAAAGGGGCTAAAACTTAACAAAAAGACACCTCTTAAAGGGGCCCACAATTTAAAAAAGGGCCAAACACGCAGCAGGACATGTACATGTATACTGTGCAGGTATTACATGTAGCATATTTTTTATATAAACCTGTAGGCATGTGTTATAGCAGTCCAACATATTTGGGAACTGATAAATATATTTACAATCAATTTTATCATTTCTCTTAAGCAATTGTAAATGGTTGTGAGACCTCTGGTCCAAAGGCTTGGATAGCTCAAGAAGGAAAAAGGTCTCATCTTCTAGAGCAGGCAGAAAACTACAAAACTTTTTGCTTCCAAAACCTTTTCATAAGTGCAGAAATGCTCGATTGTGCAAAAAGGAAGCATGCTACGGTTACATGGGAGCATCCCACGAGTCCGACAGCCCACGAGTCCGACAGCTCACGAGTCCGACAGAAATGAATATAATCCTACTACATCGACAATTTTCAAAATGAGGTTCGAGCTAGACATTTTGACTTTCACGCTCGCAAGATCGCCACTGACAAACTATTTGCTTTGAGCCCGACAAAACGCAAACAGACCTACAAGACCGACTAACGTAAATATAGTGCAGTTGGACTAATAGACCTATTTTACCTAGAGTCGGTCTCATTTGCAAAATTTATGTTTGGTCGTAATCATGTGCGTTTTCATAATTTTGTCGGATTAATGAGTTGTCTGACTCTAACCCGTTTTTATGTAATGTCTATTTCGTGCACCAATTATTCAAAATGTCGGCCTCGTAAGCTGTCGGACACGTGGGCTGTCGGACTTGTAGGCTGTCGGACTCGTCGGTAGTACCCCGGTTTCATCAGCACCAATGATACTGATAGGGGGTTATATGGCCCTTCCAGCCTCCAAAATTATCCAATACTAGTAGATAAATTACAACTCAATCATCAGTTAGTTTAGTTTTGTGGGAGGACAGTTGACTGATATCATTTTATCATTATAACAAACTATGCTCCATTTAAAAGGTAGACTACATCCAACCTCCGCTCTTTAAAACTGAAACCAACTTTCTCCGAGATTAAACTAAATTTCTCACAAATTGTCTGAAACCAAAAAGCTTTTGGTAGACAGGAAGAAGAAATATTCTCTGTCTCCAATGGGAATCAAATCAAATGACATTTCCCAAGCAACAATTCCCGAACATATACATTGCTGAAATGCTACCAATCACACACAGGTTTGCTCTCGGAAGCTGGCTATTTGTAAACTAAAGCAACGATGGAGCATTATTTATCATTTCGTCAAAAGCTCTTCTGTCAAAACTGAATGGGAGAAGTGCACATCAGCACCTATTAAAACGCTTTGAGCACATAACATGAGCAAACGCATAACAGTCTGACAAAAACAAGACATTAAACATATAAGAAATAAATAGGCGAACATGGTATAGGCCATCCAAACACATACATTATACATGTGAGCATATGTTACTAAAATATGAATGTCTTCTGATTAGAAAGATGTACAAAGTATGTACATGTAAAAAGTAAGAAACATTAGTGTGTACAGTATGGACAGAAATAAAGTTTACAATTTCCCACCATGTCCTACCAAAGCCTATAGATGCAAAACACATGCATTTTCGTGGGACTTGGTGAGACATATTTCTGTCCATACTGTACACTATACATTCTGTTAGCAGAGCATAATGCTTCCTAAAAAACAAATCTCCACTTTAAATTTTGCAAAGATACATCTACTATCGGTGGTCATTTGATGATATAAAAAATTATCAGACACCAGATATCTGAAACCCCAGGTGGGTTGGCATAATGATTGATATATCCTACAATAATGGGGGAGTAAAATTCCAAAGATTTTGGTTACATTCCGGTTTCACTCTTATTTATCGTTAAGAAATGTAGGGTTTTGGGGCTGATTGCTCGAAAAGGTCTTAGCTATCCTCTTCTTGCAAAGACATCTTGACTTCTTGTGCCACCCTCGTAACATAGACATTTGCGTTGATACAACTATGTTAAGAGGGTGGCACAAGAACTGAAGAAGCTTTAGCATGAAAAGGATAGCCAAAACCGTTTTGTGCAACTGGCCCCTGGTTAAGAAATCCAACTTGTATTAATATGTTTTTTTTTATTTAGACATGAAAAATCTTTTTCTGCATTTGTTATATTCAATTCAATTCAATTCAAAATAACATTTATTTCTTTCTTTCAACATCAAAAATAAATCAGTGCTGTACAGTATAGCTATTTATTACTGTAATGGGGTAATTAGAACATAAATTATAGTAAACAAATTTAAGGAAAAGGGCGCAGATCCAGAAGCAGAACTTGTGTTGGATGCGCCTACAAATACAACAAAGGGAATACAATATATACAATACATACCGGTACTTTATAGAATAAGAACAACAGAGAGGGAGTATACACTGTAGGAGAGAAGGAAAGAAGGCTAACTGCATATTGGTAAATTAACACAGGAGGTAAAATCAGTGTTTGTTTACAAGGGTACATAATGTTCAAATAGCAGTAACTCAACTTGATACAGAATAATTATGTCCCGTAATCCCTTTAAAATTAATTCATCTATGAGAAATAGACAGGGATCAGGGACTTCAATTACAGATTCAAACGAGATGCAATAGCACAGAACAAACAACTAAGGCATTGACAGTTGCGGCACCAATTCACAATACATGTTTCAATTCCCAAGGTGAAGTGAAACAAAAGGAAATTGTAAAATTATCTACGCATACCTGTGGCACATTTCGTAAGTTTCGTAAGAATACACATACGTACAGTAATCAATTTCTTCTATTGAATATGAACACACTTTTTTCAGCCAGAGTTTCAGATGCCAACATTCCCTGATTCAGTCAATAAAATGTGATCAAACATAATGCATTTAAGTCAATTAAAAAATGGGGGGGGGGGGAATGTTAATTTAGATGCATGTACACACATATATGAATATAACATTTTGAGATGAGCTTCTAATCAATATCTAAGACCTACAGCACAAACACAAATGGTCAATAACATACAACAGTTCAATTCTATATTCAACCTAAATTACAATTCAATTTCAATAGTACTCTATCTATGAATACAACAGGAGAGATAATGTGACATAACAAGGCCATGACGTTCCCTTGGCATTCAAACTGATTTGAAAGTCTGTCAACCAATTTGTTTCTAATTATGAGTAAAAGTGCATTTATGATTTATGGGAAAGAGAAAAGGAACCAAATTCTGATTTGATACAATGTGAATGGACGCAAATTTGTTTGTGACACCGCTTGACATTGAGACAATGAAATATCAAATCATCACAAATGAAACTCTGTTTACTGTCATGCTATCTTGAGCAAGGGCAGAAATCAGTGAACACTGAATTGTGAAAAGGCAATCATATTTATTGATTTGTGGCTAAATGATTGATTTTCAGGATAGCTTTGCATGCAATTTTGAAACGTTTGAAAACTTTGGACAAAGGGAAGAAATAGTGAATCTTGAACAACCATTCAAATTTCCTTTCAGTGTTATTCTAAATTTGATCTCAATCTAATTACATTGTAAATGTATGCGTGACCACATGATATGACAAGGCTATGGGATTCCCTTGACATTTACATCTAAACTTAACGTTAGTCTCTCAGTCTATTTCTATTTTTCTAATTATGACTACAGATATTTATGATTTCTGGATGATCCATCAAATGCACTCAACTGTCAAAATTGACCATTCATAATGCAGTCAAACACATTCAGGTTTGCCCCAAGATATGCTCTCATCTGTTAACAAATAAGGCAAACAGATGAATCATTGCAAGTATAATTCAAAAGTCGGAATGAAAAATGCATAGCCTACATAGGTGCTGCTGGGTCAACAAACAATGTAGCTTGCCTAACCTAGCAACAAGTACAATAAATTGTGTTTATTCCTTTTATGAAAATGCAATCACTTGTGGTCAGGTTGAACAAATCTTTTCGCATTAAACATTTGAGAAACTTGACTGCATAAAAAATATTTCTCATACATTATAGTGTTCTAATGTGAATGGGTACAGCATACATATTTTTCTGCATATCTGTTGATATTCTGATAATAAAAACTCAAAATAATCAGAAAATTGACTCTGTTTACTGTCATGCTATCTTGAGCCTGGGTGGAAATCAGTGAGCCCTCATTGTGAAAGAGCAATCACATTTATTGATTTGTGGCTAAGTGATTGATTTTCGGGATAGCTTTTGCATCAAACCAGCCAGGTACCTGTACACAAACTGTGTGAATACTGGTTTACACATGCATGAATATAATAATCTATTTGGACTTCCCCATCAAAAGAGGAAATAATTTGTTAGTAAATAAAGATATTCATATATATATGAAATTCAAATTATGTAGTTTATGTTTGACTATATGTGATCGAGCTATATTCTGTGATTATCTCAATGGACCCAGGGTCTGGTAATGTAAAATTATTGCCAGTTTGGCAAATACCTAATGAAATACATATTAATTTGTATACATTCAATAACATGATGACCAGGCATTGCTAAACATCTTGCATCATCCGTTTCATACACAATTTTTAATATTCTGAAATAATTCTATACAAATTGGCACACGTTATTGTCTTACATTGAACTTGTAATTTCATAATCCTCAGAACTTAATGACAAAAATATTATATCATGGACTAAGACAACAACGAGTCAATCAATTTTATGATAAGACATTTAAAGAAATGGGATATTTGTTATCATTTTGATTACAAGTATACATGTAGATCCTGACAATATTATTGGCCAAAATGTACAGCAATGATGGAATGGGACAGTTACAAGCCATCCACCTGCTATAATCACCACCCGCCCATAATGATTGATGACCTTGCGCTCCCATCCAATCGTTTAATAATTAAGGCTACATCTTATTGCAGATTGCCGCCCATCATCGTTACTTAAAATGCATTCCATGCAATAAGCATCAAAATGGCTCAGAATGAATGGATGGATATTACAAGTAATAAAGAAGTGTGCAATTAAATGCTACAAGAATTGGATTTTCATATCATCCAGAACTGAAAGTATTTAGTTATTTGCAGGCAGATTTGTGTCATTATAATGGCATTAAGAATGTGCCAGGGGGATAAATTGATTCATTCTGTACTTGTGCTGTGTTCTGTACATCTTTCATCTTTTGATAAAATAATATGTTCCAATTCTTATGAGAAGTGGAATGATATCTTGGTAAATCAAACAGCGGTGAAAAGGATAAAAAGAAATAGAATAACCCTGATGAGTTTGGTTACAGTTGTAGGTCTTATACTCTGTAAAGTAAAAACAACTCGAAATACGCAGAAAATCAATATATATACGAATACATACAGTACAAAGATGAAAAATTGAAATGATAACATTTCAGTTAGAGCACTCCACTCAGAACCATTAACATAATGGCTCTGTTCTCGCTGGAGGTCCAAAGTAGTGCTGTAAATTTATGTTTGAATTCAAATGTCAGTACCCAAATTGTAGCATAAAACTGAAGGTTTACAGCCATACCTGCAACATGGACATATTCTCTTCTTTCATGAATGGGATTCGTGGCTAAGAAAAGGATTGATTATTCTTCTTTTCTTTGCGTTTATTGTGATCAAAGAAGTCAGATCTCTTGTGCAAATCTTGAAGAGGTGGATGGAAGAAATGGGTCAGGTCTCACTGGTTTCTTTTGTAAGCTTTACAGCTCATTTCAGAATACCTCTAGAGTCTGATTCTAGCAGATAAACCTTCAATTTTACCACAATGCAGCTAGAAAAGTGTATTTCTTTGATATCAAAATGAAGAATGAAAATTGGACGGAAGTAATTCCAGAGACACGCCAAACAGGTATGCAATCTCTCATTCACATACATGTACATATACATATACACACTTGTAAAAAAAAAAAAAAAAAAGATGGTGCCCCTCCCCCAAACCCCTGGTTCCGCAAGCTCTTGGCTATATTTTTTTATTTTGGTGAGAGGGGGTAGACTCACTTGGAAAGGGCAGATGTTTCAAAATCTTGCAAAAATCGAAAATGGTCACAGAGAGCATTCCAAGTATAAGGCATGTTCTGAACAATTAAATCGAAGTTAAATCGGTTTCAATTACATTATTAGTCTCCTCTTTCAATAAGTCAACTCGTTTGCGCACACACACCGCGAATGCCCTTTTCCCGCTCTCTTACGCCTTTTTCTTCCTGTCATTCTCTGTACAACTTTCTTTCTGATTTTCTCTCTCTCTCTCTCTCTCTCTCTCTGCCATTACGGTGTTCCCAGGTGGCTCTATTCTCGGACATTCAATATTTGAGTAGGGGGTGTGAGAAGGGGACAGAGGGCAAATACAAGGCCCATCGGGTGGACGTCACAGGTACGTATGAACCAAGGATCTGCACGCAACGTTGGACCGACAATCAAGTTGCAATTCAGGAATTCTAATGATCAAATATAGGAAAATTTTGCAACGTCATGGAATCTTTCTCTTATTTTATCAAATTATTTAAAATTCTATCACAATTGTTCATGTAGCTAACGAAAATTATAAGATATCACACAAAATTAGAAGACAACTTGTAGTTAAAATTTGTCTTCTATTCTAATTTTGTGTAATAGTTTTCAATATTCAAATTCATGAAGTGAACCCAATTTTGAAAATTTTCTGATTATAATGAAAATGTTAACTGATATATTTTTTTAACAGAGAGAGGAATAGTCATATCAGGAATAGATTTCTATGAATAAAACTAATTTCGAGAAATAAAAATGTCTGTAAAAGGAACAAAAATTGCTCCTTCAGTTCACTATTAAAAAACAAGAAGGACTATTCGTGTAGATGTGTTGGAATGAATTTCAGATTGAGGTCTCTTCTCCAGAGATGAAAACATACATGTACATGTACCAATCTTGAAAAATACTTGATCTTCAAAAAATAAAAACCGCACATTTGGGACATGTGTTACATTGAACATTCAATGACTAAAATTCATCATTCAAGGGAGACTTCTTCGACAAGAAATAGTTGGCCTTTAATTGAAAAACTAGATCATAAGCAAAGTCAACAGATATTTCCCAAAATGACTCCTCAAATAATAGTGTATTTGATCAGAAGACACTTGATAGGATTGGCATAAAAGGAAAAGCAAACAAGGTCCTTCCAAGCACAACTTTGCGGTTAAGCTTCCTGAGAGTGACAGAATACGGATGAATGCGCCTTTTTCAGGAGTGCTGAAGGTCGATGAATTCTACCATTATACAAAGTCATTTATTAGTTCGTTATTCCATGGTTATTCTTAATGGTGGCTACAAAACTAGCTATTCATCAGGATTAAAAAATCCACAATTGAATAATTCTGAAGGCAGAGTCGGAAAGCTAATCACGTTGATGACTCCCAATTGAAACTTTGATTTGATAAATGGGGATACATACTTTGGAATTATGAAGACAGATTAGTGCACAACCATGGGTTTGTTTTCTGCTGGTGATCACTCCCCCTCCTACAATTAAATGTCCTCGATTTCAATTGTGAATATAAGATATTTTTATCCTAAGCCCCCATATTGATGATCAGAAACCTTCTTAAAGGGGAACTACACTCAGACATTAAATTGCTATCATTAAATGAAGAAAAATAAAATGAACAAACTGTGAAAATTTGAGCAAAATTGAATAATCCATTAAAAAGCTATGAATTTTCAAAGTTTTAATTTACACCCCTCATGGGCTCCTTAAATTGGCAAACATACAAGCACAAAATGGCTGCAAACATGGAGAACTCTCCATTCACTTTGTACACAAAATTTTACATTTTCCTCTTTTTCCAGGAAAGTAGACAGAATTTTGTTATTTAGGTTAAATATATTATAGCCACATCAATTATGCAAGCATTCCAGAAAGAAGGGTGGTAATTCCTCATTTGAAATATGATATTGATCCATGTACATGTATGACATCACAGATTATGCTAATTGGCTATACGTTGCCAATTTAAGGATGCCCAGCACAGATGGAAATGACAACTTTGAAAATTCATAACTTTTGAACGGATTATCCGATTTTGCTCAAATTTTCACAGTTTGTTCATCTGATTTTTCTTCATTTACCGACTATTCATTATTGTCTGGGTGTAATTCCCCTTTAATACAAATATACCCATGTCTACACTTATCCTGAAACTTTAATTTTCATTACTTACATTCATAAAATTTAATCCCCTGAACCACAACAAATCTTTGATAGAGTTCACGCCGAAATGTAGTTGACGAAACTTTAAGTTTTTAGCTTTCCTCAGTGACCAAGCAGAAACTAGCACAAATGGTCGTGCTTATGCTGCCTATAAATACATACACAACCTCTTCTGTTGTGTGTCGTATACATTTAATTGTGTGAGCTTGTCATAGTGAATAAAACGTTGACAAAGTTGGTGCTTTCCAACGACCTTGACCAAACTTCAATGAAATCAAATGAAATCTTGTGGTTTGGTGGTGGTTTCTGCCCCTAATATTTCTTCATATTTTCAGAATGAAAAAATTTCTAAAAGCTCAAGTTTTCCGTTCTACATGTAAGTGTGAACCATACTAATCACATATTTTTGTTAGTCTGCCAGAACAGACCCTTGGGTTTCGTTGTGCGCACACACAGAGAGTGATACAGGGTATGCAATGTGTGTCTGCATGCTCTCCTCAAAACTGAGGATAGAGCAATGCTGTATGTGTGTAATGTAGTCACATGATGCATACCCTGTTTCATGCTCTGTGCACTCACACACCGAAAGTCTAGAGTTTGTGCTTTCAAACTATATTTTTGTTGCATGAGGAAACTTCTTTGGTTATTTTTCCTAATTGCAAGAGAAAGCTTACATGTAACATTATTCGTTTGAAGAAAAGAACGAATCATGATTGTAAGGGTGACTTTTCAATGGACCTGTATGCTTGAAATTGTTTAGAACCGGTTCCCAAGATGATGAACTATTGTGATGTAATATTTTGTAACTGCAATACACATAGTCAAGAGATGCACTGCACAATTTTTCATGAACAGCATGCATTGCCAACTTGCGAACGTGAAGTGACAGAACATAGCAGTGCCCTGATTTCAAACGATTTCAAACAATGATGTTTGCATCCACATAGCAGTTACCCTTCTAAGTCAACACATCCAAGTGGTTGAAAGAGTTCTTAAACAGATTGACAGGAGTCATTACTCTCAAATAATGTCAACACAAAAATGATGTGCGATTCTTTCGCAAGGGTCCCTATGTTGCGTGCCACGTAGGATTAAAGGCGCAGTGGCATGCACAGGTAATGCAAATTGGAAGTTTGGTGGAACGATGTGCTGTTTCTGATATTTTCAAGAGTTTCTGAATGCACTGCCCCTCCCTTCTGACCCTCTCCACCCCCCTAAAAAGTAATTTGGTGCTTGCTCGTTAGCTTTCTCGGAGCTTTGCTTGGGAAGATGTGCTAAAGCCTGCATGTGTCCAAAGAGTATTTACAGGTCCATATTGAAGCTTCATCTACAAGAAGGAGTAATAGCTCAGGAATTTAAACTGGGTTTACCTCATTAGGATTTTCAGCAACATTTGAAAATTTCCATAATAATAATGATATGATACTCCATGCTATTTTTAGCGTGCATATCCATTCCGCAGAGGGATAAATTGGATTTTGTATTATTACGCAATAGCTTTAGCCCAGAATACATGAACACCACTGCTCATAGCACTTCTAGGAATAAATATTTCTGCCAGGTACCCATTCACCTCGCCTGGGTTGAGTGCAGTACAGTGTGGTTAAAATTCTTGCTGAAGGGGATCCACTAGACCAAAACCCATTTCATACAGCTCTGATATGTAGGGATTAGAGGCATCGTGACTACTTTCCAACATTTTGAATTCACAGGCAGCAGGTTTATTGAAAACATACCAACCATATGTAGGCTATGATTACAAAGTCAAGAGGAAAACAGCTTTATTATCCCACCCTAGACAAACAAAATGAAGTTCACGGTTGATTGCATGTCAACAAACAAAACTATTAAACTGGGGATTAATTCTCACACCTACATGTTCTGAATTCTCTCTCATATTTAAAGGGGAACTTCACCTAGACATTTGAGTGCGCTCAGTTTATGAAGAAAAATACAGTGGTCAAACTGTGAAAATTTGAGCAAAATCCGACCATTCATTCAAAAGTTATGAATTTTCAAAGTTTTGATTTAAACCCCTCATGGGCTCCTCAAATTGGCACCGTACAGGAACAAAATGGCTGCCAACATGGAGAACTCTCCATTCACTTTGTACACAGAATTTCACATTTTCCTCTTTTTCCAGAAAAGTAGACAAAATTTTGTTTTTTCAGTTAAATATATTATAGCCACATCAATTCTGCAAGCATTCCAGAAAGAACGGTGTTGATTCATCAATTGAAATATGATATTGATCCATTTTCACTAAATTTATATACAAAGTGCATGAGGAGTTCTCCATGTATGACATCACAGATTATGCTAATTCGCTTTACACTGCCAATTCAAGGATGCCCAGCACAAGTGGAAATATTAACTTTGAAAATTCATAACTTTTGAACGGATTATCCGATTTTGCTCAAATTTTCACAGTTTGTTCATTTGATTTTCTTCATTTACTGACTATACATTATTGTCTGGGTGTAATTCCCCTTTAAATTTCCTTTCTGAAATGAAAGTAATGATTTGTTTTTCTTCGACAGAGAATGTGTAACATTCTTTTCAAGTGCTATTGGTGACGCCTATGTCGTGACACATTTATCCAGGCGGTACATTATTTAGACAGATGTTGCGAAGTATCTATTTATTGGGAAAATAAAAATAATTTCATTTCATATTTTTGTTGATGACCTCATTAATTTTTCGATTAATGGTTTAATTACAGACATCAACAAATTTGTGTAAATGTCACATACAGAAAGTCATATGAAATGTGTATAAAAAGAAGAATCAACAATACTTTTTTGCTTTTGCCTAAAATGTAAAAAATCAGTTAATCTTGAATCTTGAATCTTGAATCTTGAATAGATAATTCCTCTTGCAGCTCGTCCGTAAGCTAAACTGGAATGTGATTGATGTGCAGTCATGGCTGTCAGTGATGCATCAATGATATTTACAATAAAAAGTGATGGGTGCAAGTAAAAACATGGCTTTTTGGTTTAGATTAACCGAAAACCAACAGAGTTAAAATATAAATAAACATGTGCTACATGTATATGACCTGAAAAGACATTTTTATATTATCTTTGCTTGTTTCACCTTGTATACCTCGGGAATTGTGTAAATTTGTTTGGAAAATCATTTTTTTTTAAATTCTGACCAACCATTGCTCTTTCTTTTTCAAATATAGCATTTGAGGGCATCAAAACAATTTCTTTTTGACCTATCAATACACCTGTAAACCTGTGGGGGAATTTCCCATCTCCCTCAACATAAAATGTACGTGTAAGCCTACATGTAAAATGCATTCCCCATGCCTGGAAGCAATATACATTGACCTACATTTCTGGAACATAACAGTGCAACTTGCACAGAAGATGAAAGGTTGTAGATTTATGAGAAACACATCAACACAACTTGATTTATTTCTGGCAATAAAATAGCCCATCTGTTCAACAAATACACAACTAAAGCTAGTTAACCATCACGGAGGCCTATATTACATGTGGGTAGGATTGTACTGTACATGTACCAGTTGCTTAGCTTGAAGTTGGTGAAATTACAAGACTGATCATCTTCATGTGCATGAATATGAATGCTATAAAGATCACTGATAAAATGAGCTCAGGGTATCAAAAGATGATTCTCATAATCCTGTAACTTTTTGTTCACTTTTTTAAAAAATTTTAGCCCTGATATCATAAGGATTCAATATAAGTGGAACGTTTTTCTGGTTCCATGGAATGAAGAAAAATGAAGTTTTAGTAATAGAAAAGTACTTTTAACAATTGAAAAGAAAATGTTTAGCATCATAAATGTATTAAATAAGATGCCAAAAGTCATTTCGCATACAGAAATCACATTGCAATTCAGAATTGCCCAGAATTGTTTACGTTTTTCGAGAAACAAGAAAAAAAAAACAAAGAGAAAAAAGTTTGTTTTATTAAAGGCGGGGCGACATGACGTTCAGAGGGCGTGGTCTGGCCGCGGCCAATTTTATTACGAAGATTGGCGAATAGAAAAATCACAGCATTTTTAACCTGGAACAGCGAGCAAGCAAATTATATTCCGCTAGCTCGCAGCTCGCCAATCGTATACGTATGCGTTTCGCACATTTTTTTTTTTTTTTAGAAAAATCGAAGCTGAAGAGGGGAAGAATCAAAGTAAATAAGTTACACGCGACAACATGGATCGAAAATTTGTACAAAGTGTTCCGAGTGTCTGAGCTTGGCAAGGTGCGTAAGCAAGGAAATTTTCAAATATCATTGTTGCCAATATGCAGCACGCCGTCCATGCGCACTCGCAACCGGAAGTCATGTCGATCATGACGCCCTGACTTTAACATAATTAATGTCAGATTGCCCTTCAACAAATATCCTAAAATTGTAACAAAAAACATTTTTTTCTTTCCCAGGTTTTCATGATTTTTGCCATTTCCGATCTGGTACAGTAAGTACCCTTTGCCATAAAACTAGTCATTGCAATAACCTTTATGGAATATCAAAGTGATTTTCAGGTCCATGTACATAAGGGTCTCTTCAGCACTATCTCATGATTAAGACTTTTTTGGCAAGAAATGAACAATGTAGGAAATGATGTAGATTGGCATTTGTTTTGGTGCATGCCATCAGTGTAGTAAAATCACGCTTTTTCGTAATAACGCAAAACCATCATAAATTTAGTTGATCGATCACTCCTTGAGCGCTGTCCGCTGGATCACGCTGAGCGAAAAATGCACGTAAACCCAATTACAATTAGAAAACCGAGGAACGATACCAAAAGCTCCCCTCGATTTCAACCACCCAGGGATTCCCCGCACAGCGTTGGGAGGGTCTGTGAGTNAATGATGTAGATTGGCATTTGTTTTGGTGCATGCCATGATTCAGTACTAGTGGTTAATTACTCAAAGAACATTGGGATCGATCCAAGTACAGTACAGTTCAATTTGCCCTGAATGAATTTGATATTAGTACAAATATCACTTTACTTTACATTATCATTCAGAAGAGTTGGTAACAGTTAAGATGAAAAAAGCAAAAAATTGTGGAGCTTAAAGGTATAGATTCGCAATGGTCGGGATGCAGAAAGTGATGTGAAACGTGCTGATGTATTCACAAGGTGCTTTACATGCATAAATATAATTGTGTATGAAATTAGGAGAGAAGTTTTGCACGTATTATGGAGTATTTTACGTCGAACACGCCAATCAGCCATTATTCCTACGGTGCGAAGTGCTTTCGCACGGGGGAGCGTTGGCCCGGAATGGTCGGGAGTGATCGGTGGTTTGCGGTGTGTGAATTCGCATTCATTTTGTACATGAAGCATGTTGTGTTAATTAAATAATTAATTTTGCGATAATTAAGCCATTTATTGATCGATTTTATTCAAAAAAAATATGAACATGCTCTAATTTGCTATTGAAAGACTGCATTATGGTAATACTTTTACTCCAGCTCACAACGTAGTTAAATATCTGAAGCGCCAGCTCTGCTCCCAAAACTAATGTATCGGTTTAAACCAGCCCCTTCCCTATGTATTTAGCATACACATTGGAGAATCCTATTTGTTTGAGAGTATACAATTGGTGAAGGAGTCCCTTTGCTGGCCCCTTCCAGAATAGAAACATGCATACAAATATATTTAAAGACATACAATTTCAATAATCATTATACCAAAAGTGCAACATTTGTACAGGGAGGTGTTTCACCAAGTCGTTCTTAAAGTTATGCACAACTTTACGTTCGGCTGGTATCAATTCTTGCACTGAATGCGCGCACTATTATGAATTATTACGCACAAGAAGGGGTACCAGTCGAACGTAAAGTCGTGTGTAAAGTCTATCTCATCTTGGTGAAACACCTCCCAGGTATCATAAATCCCTTCGACAATCAATTTGTCACGTTCATGATGATTCTGACAGTGTATTTATGCGCATGATTCACGAGGGATAATAAATCCCTTTTCTACATTTCACGCTATTCATGGAATTCAATCAAATGAGTAAATATTGAACACCAATTTGACTGATTAGACTACAGCAGTACAATCACAATGTTCAGTCTATGATTGTTAGCATATTGATAAATGTCCTCTTCCTAAGACCCAATAGTTGAAACATTCATGTTTATTCAAATTGATTACCTTGATTTTCAGAGTTGTGGTGTAATTTAAAAGAGACAGTTAGAAAGTTCAAGGCACATACAGTAACACTATGGCCAAGTCTAAAAAAAAATTATTGAACTTGAAGATTAATCTCACTTTGGATACAAAACTTAATCTGTATGATCCCAATATGACTGAATTAGATTTGAGGCAGACATTGCAATTGATTGCAAATTATTTGAAAATTTAAACAAAATACACAATTTTTTATCTTGCACAAGGTCTGTTCTTTTGACAAGACACAAATGGAACAAAGATTGCAATTGACAGGTGCTGATCAACTACAACTTCCAATTAATCGCAACTTTGTAGCAATTACACCCCTCTAGAGTGATAACTAAATTAAAATTCCAGGGTTTAACAGTTTCCGAAGAATTGTATTCTAGACTCAGATATAAATCATTCCAAAACCAGAGCCTTGATCCTTTCC
The DNA here is from genome assembly GCA_036244855.1 of Temnopleurus reevesii. Taxonomy (NCBI): domain Eukaryota; kingdom Metazoa; phylum Echinodermata; class Echinoidea; order Temnopleuroida; family Temnopleuridae; genus Temnopleurus; species Temnopleurus reevesii. The sequence goes on from BQKZ01000024.1 coordinate 179,422, forward strand.
CGAGCAAGAATTTGTGGGCTAACAGCAGAGAAATAGCATGCTACTTGCATGGACCTAATATTCTAACTATTCTGATGGATTCATTTGCTTGACTATAGGACGTGTAACATAAAATAGATATGATAATTGATTTAAAATCAATCATACCTCTGTGATACACATTCTGTTATAGACTTATGATTAATACTTATGGTAAGTTTAATTGCATCTTTTATGCAGCATCGCAAATCCAAAAACTGGGGATAGTGCAAACCCCTATTTTAAATGCCCTTTACCTGTACAGGCAAATAAGGTCAATGACATCAAAAGCTTGCTTTACCTCAATAACGTTCCCCTCCATTTTCAACCCATTACCTCGGAAATCAATTTTGAACTATGGTATATGGATGAAACCCAAGTAGATGGGCAGCATAAAACCGACTACTATGGGACTACGCTCAATTTAGATGAAATTGATTCCTTCTATAGTAAGAAAACAATCTAGAATTTGACAACACTGGTATAAAGTGTCTGGTCGGAGATTTAAGTGAGATGAAATTTGATTTTGGAGAGGGTAATTTGGTATCGCTTGGTGGGAGGTTTGGGTTTTCCAATGCGAATATCCGAAATAATGTGAACCGAGCTAAAGGTGAGAGTTTGTCAAGTTTAAACAAATGTATTTTGAAGCCTAACTGGTTTATACTTCTAGCAATTCTATGTTACAGGCCCCTTATCTCACAAAAACCTTATAAGACTAGAGGTAGATTTGCTTACAAGAAATTGAAATCTGGCAATCAAACTTCATTTTTATCATTTTGTAATCATCTAAAAATTCTTGTTCTGTTTTTGTTGAAAACCAAGGGTAATGGACAACACCATTGAATGAGATCCTAAAGTACATGTACTGTATTACATGTATGCCATTGTGTTCCAGAAACAATAATCACATTAATTTTCATATTACACAGGTTGATAATGCCTATCAAATAAAGTTACATATGTCAGGCCGTCGATTGTATTTATTTCACTGGTGTTGCTTTTCAATGTTTTTCTTACAAGGGAGTGCATTTGGCAACATTTTGAACTTTTGTACAGCTCAGATTCTCAAAGGGGGTGTGTCCACATCTGTCGCACTCTCAATGGAAATGGTATGTGTAAAAACTAAATGAGAGATTAATTTTAAGTTAGTTATACCACATTTTGATCCATGATATTCTTCTTTAATAGTGAGAGTGAGATTCAGTCAGTAAAAAAGGAGAAGTTTTCTTGCCTCTTCAGCTAGGAAATGCATTTTCAAATAGTAACCATGCACTGCTTGAATCAGACTAATGGATAATGGGAAGATTTGTTGATTCTCTCTGTGCAAAATCTCAACATTGAGATTGCTCAGGCCAAGGAAAGGCAGCATTTGATCCTGATGTTTGTAAACTCCCTTGTCACTGACAACGTTTAATTAAGGGTGCTCTGACAGTCTGTTTACCTGCATTTCATCATCGTCCCTGGCAACACAGATTTACAGCGAGTTCAAACGCTAGAAAAGTTAGACTAGAATTCATTGCATGTAGCTATACTAGAACGGCATAACTTTAGGTTTGAAAATGGGCTTGAAGGTTTAATTTTCATGCAAAACCTATACTGTAGCTTAAAACAGCGAACTAGCTATTTCTACTATTAAGCTTGGCCAAAAACACGTCTGAACCGTCAGTCACGATATTTTCTGCATCATTTCATGAATGCGTTTAGGAATTAAATGTCTCGCATCTGAACATACATGTAGTATTCGTGGTATGGGATGGATACATGTAGCCTTGTTTTCATCTGCTTGCCCTGGTTTTACTTCCAATCATTTACTCAAAGAATTGCCGTATGCCTGCTGCACTTTCCTCAGGATTTCAAGCCCTTTTCTTGGTTAATCTATTGAGATCCATGCATCAATATGGAGAGACTTATTTTAATACTTATGTATGTATCTCTTTAATTGATCAAAATATTCACAAAACCCTGTCTCTACAATACCAACTCAAGCAAATCAGACTAAAGCAAGAAATAAGACCTGTAGAAAATTTGCTCATAATGGGTGTGTTTTATATAAAACCTATGTTTTACGTTTATTAAATCTATGAGCCTCAATGTTGCCTACAGACTTCAATATTCAAGCTACTTGTACGATGAACTCTTGGGGAAAATCTTGACCAGTGTTCCCGAGTTTATGACTGAACGCCACAAAAGAATATTCTATGACCCCTTGTCCAAAGTCATTGGCATGCACAACATTACAAAATCCATGAAATATCAGTAGCACAAGAGAACAAATGGTATTAGGTCTATACAGAAATGCATAACAATATCTTAGCTCATAAATATTAGGAATAGAATTGCCCTGTGCACAAACACAGGCTTTCCTCCATTAAACCTGAGACCTTGACTTGTAAACGAAATGGAAGATGTAGAAATGAACCTCTGGACCTAAACAATAAATCCATCCATATCATTAAACACTGTATCCAGGGGTCCTGCTCTAGAGCTATATTTACTTCTCGTTTTCAACAGGTTTGGCAAGTAAATGACAGCTAATCTTGCAAGAAACTGGAATTTGACCCAATAAATGCTATCACCTTTGGGCATTTCAGGAGTCCAAGGGCCAAAATGAATGTTGGTATTCAATACAGAACTTGCTATTTGTGATGCTTCCTATATACATGTATACACTCTTAATTTCAACTGGCCATTTAAACAGAGCCCAATAAACTTGATACAGTGGAAACCTGGTATAAACAAGGAATTATTTAGTAGAACTGTGATAATTCATGTTGCATTGGTATGAATAGGTCTGATATGTGACAATATTCCCAGCTCTTAACAACTTATTGTTTTTAACACTGCTATAACAAAATTACTCTTATAACACTTATTGACCATCCCTTATACCTCATTATATGAGTATCTACTGTATACATAGGCCTAAAAGTCTTTTAAAAAGAGATGGGTACTTTATTTGTTCAAATATATTTTATCTACATGCGTTATCAATTGTTAATGGATATTGAAAGATATTTACCTAAATGCATATCAAGAAATTTGGATATTGAAAGATATGGACATTTACAACTGTACGAATTTACAATCGTAAGGTTTGTTGAAGCTGTGTCAACCAAGAGATTTGGAAGAGCTTCAGTGACAATGACCTTTGACCTCTACTTCCTAATCAATGGCAGGTGATCGTGCCCATATCCATTTGACCCCATACTGGTCAATGGTCATCACTCCTGTTCCCAATGCTCTAGTATACATGTACATCAATTTTTTTACACTGTCTTATAGCTTGCCAGGCAGGTTATATCCTGTACCTGGTGTTTCTTAAAGCGATTGGTAGCATTTGATGTACAATTCTTGGAATCCAGTTTGCATACATACAGGTTGCTACGTTGGGCAAGCCTCAGGCAATCCTGGGCCCCCGTAACATAAAGGTATGCGATTAATCGCTATTTGATTTGCGATCAATTGCAAACTTTGGTGTTAAAAAGTTGTGTTCTCTTTGTTATAATATTATTTAGTACATGATTTGCCATAGATTAGCAATTAATCGCAAACCTTTAAGTAATGGGGCCCAGGTCTATTTCTCATCAACTAATGTAGTTTTGTGACATTTCTTAAACTGATTAGCAGCAATTGATCTACGATGCTTGGAATCCTTTTTTGCATACGTCACTGGCTGCTTTGTCAGACAAGCCTCAGGCAAGCTTCTGGGCTGTCAAGAACATGATTTGTGTACATGTACAAAGAACATCTATAAGTAAACTCGTCGAATGCGAATTAATTGATAAATGAATGATCACGTGGTATCATGTTTAATCCACCTTGATGGGTTTATCCCATCAATAAATCAATTGAACAAACAATGAAATTAATCCATCTTTTCCTCAACCGAAACACATTGGTCATGTTGGTGGCCTAATTATACTTCAGCCTCGATGAAGACAAATATGCCAAAAATGCAAACTGTGTCTACATGTATTTCTCTATGATTGTATAGGCCCCCCTACATTGTACATGTAGGCCTACAGTATATGTACAGTGTATTTGAAAAAAAAATTAAATCTTTTCTTGTACCTACCACTATGTAACTTTCTTAAACTTCCCCAAATGTCTACAGTGTACCAATTTCTATTCATGTAGAAAACAAATAAAAATATTATTCAAGAATCAAAAGTAAATCAAAAGTGAGAAACATGGCCTTCATTTTGCCAAGTAATGATAAGTTTTGTACTGATGAAAACACTTATTTCTTTGATTTGTCTAACTTTTAATAAATACTTAATTTTCCTTTACAACATGTTCATATTCCTGTTGTATTGTATTCAGAGGTACCTACCATTCTGGAATATGCAAGATGAAAATTTAGAAGTGAATCACTGAATCGCGGAGGCAAGTTATATTCTTTTAGGAGTGAAAGCAATTATGGGTATTGTTATCATGTCTTCCCTCAGGTAAAAATAATTTTTTCATCTGTTTGATGATTCACATATTAATTTCTATCCTTTTTCATATATCTGGAACTGTTGGCATCTAAGCATACTAAAATCTTCTGTGAGTTTGGGTGTTTATCAAGGTAACATTAAAAAAAAATGAAACATGGTCTCCTCTAAATTGGGTGGAGTCTGCCAAGCCATTGGGTGATGGCCATGTAAATGTGTTACATTCTCCACAATCAGTGCAATGTTGTCCTACTGAAAACAACTTTATTGACATAAGGCACATGCATTGAGTAACCAACTACCTGAAAAAAACATAGCAAGTAGCAATAAAGAATAGCCGCAATGACAACAAACATTCATTATCGCCCTGTATTCATGACTTTTTGATTGATTCAAACTAAAAATTAGGCAAAAAAGGTTGTTTGAATGCCCTTAAATGCTATTTCTAAAAGACAAAAAAATTTGGTTGGTCAGAAAAAGTTTATTTTCTTAGTTAATTAGATTTTTCAAACTCAATTCACACAATTAATTAAAAATATGAGACTTAGAAGGAGGTTGAGTCAAAGATCATCTGAAAATGACCTTTCAGATTGTATTTCACACATCTATTAATGATTTGCTGCAATTTTTAAAATTTGAGTATAAGAATTAAAAAGAAAATGGTTAAGTCAGGTACTTTTCTTAGGGTTGGTCAGTTGAGGACTGAGTGTTCTGATAGCACACACCTCTGCATATTCACTTACACTGTACACACAGGGACTGCACTGCACTCAACCACAGAGTCCTTACATAAC
>BQKZ01000024.1:185123-195476 GCA_036244855.1 Temnopleurus reevesii
TACATGCGCCGATCATGGATCGGAAATTCGTACGAAGTTTCCCCGAGTGTCTAAGTTTGGCAAGGTGCGTAAGCAAGGAAATGTTCATATCGTTGTTGCCAATACACGACACGCCGTCCGTGTGCGCTTGCAACCGGAAGTCATGTCGATCATGACGGACCGACTTTAAATGTAGTCTATGGTGTATTCGCTCGTTGTATCTTTAGATGAAGACCAATTACATGTAGGACATTAGTTTGAAGCTTTGTGCTTGTAGAGAGACTTCAACCGCTGAAACAATATTACCAGATAAAGCTGGCAAGTTGAAAACTGTTGATAAGACTGAAGTAAATGTTTGATATTTGATAAAGAGCATGATTACAGTATCACTTCACCTAAATGTACATGTACTGTACTTTACATCTACATGCATAATATACATGTAAAAGATAGGAATGTTCTGAAAAACTCAGGACAAAGATTAATATTTTTACACGTTTCTTGCAAGCAAACGTTGTTATAAGGTATTTCTTAAACCAGTTAGTAAAAATCAAACTACAATTCTTGGAATCTAGTGTGCATACATTACTTGATGCTATGTCAGGCAAGCCGTGACAAGCTTCCAGATTGTCAAGAACAATCTTTGTGTACAAACGATGCATAAAATTTGCATAGTTTAAACCCATCTAATGGAGGCCTGGATTGCTGTCACTTGAATCTCATAATGCTGGGCAGTGAAAACCTGGGGCCAATAGGCCAGTTTACTAATATATTCAAATTTATGTGCATTTCTGGTCAACAAACATAGTTATGTGGTATTCCCTAAACTGGTTGATAACAATAAGACTACAATACTTGGAATCCAGTTTGCATTACTTGTTGCTATGTCGGGCAAGCCTCGGGCAAGCCTCGGGCAAGCCTCGGGCAAGCTTTAGGGTTGTAAAGAACAACCTTTGTGTTAGAGGTATAGTAAACCCGCCTATTGCTCAAAATGGTCTCAGCTACAGGTGTCCTCTTTATTTTAGACATCTTAGCTTCTTGTCAATGATAGGAGGTTGGCACAAGAAGTTAAGACGTTTATGCAAGAACAGGATATTTAAGACCATTTCAAGCCTGGCTACTTCAAATCTAGATCACAGAAAATGTGGATAAGGCAGTGGAGACTACAGGGTAATTATTACTGTAGAGTATTGAATATTGAAGCCAAGAACTTAAAAAAGGGCTAGAGCACTCATTTCATTCCCTTGATGGCAGCCATATTACGAATTAGGGCCGACCATAATTAAAATCTTGCTGAATCAGATCATTATATTGTCAAAATAAATACAACAAAATAAATACAAAAAGGTAGTGGAGTCTACAGGGTAATTATTACTGTAGAGTATTGAATATTGAAGCCAAGAACTTAAAAAAGGGCTAGAGCACTCATTTCATTCCCTTGATGGCAACCATATTAAAAATTAGGGCCGACCGTAATTACAATCTCGCTGAATCAGATCATTATATTGTCAAAATAAATACAAAAAAAATAAATACAAAAAAAAATAAATAAATACAAAAAAATAAATAAAAAAAAAAAAAATAAATAAATACAAAAAAAATAAATACAAAAAGGTAGTGGAGTCTACAGGGTAATTATTACTGTAGAGTATTGAAGATTGAAGCCAAGAACTTCAAAAAAGGCTAGAGCACTCATTTAATTCCATTGATGGCAACCATATTAAAAATTAGGGCCGACCGTAATTACAATCTTGCTGAATCAGATCATTATATTGTCAAAATAAATACAAACATGTACTACATTTGCTATCTGGTGGCGTGGGTTTATTATATCAGGATTAAAATGTTCTTGAATGGCTTACAATCATACAAACACAATAATCATATAAACACAACCAAGTTGCTACAGAAACCAGCTTTATTTGGGTATCAGTCCTGATTAAAATGTGAATGACAAATCATTTTGGAGGTCTCGATACAGACTGACACAAAAATTGTAGTTAATTGCATTGCATTGAACATTCGAGTAATTTTATTGGGATAGATATGCGTAAAGCAATAGTATAAAGTAAGAAGATGATGTAAATACAACAATCATCAGCCCAACCTAAAATGTAGAGGGTAGGGCAAGGCGAATTTAACCAAAGCAAATGTACCTGGGAATACACGAGAAGTTATTTTTGAATTGTCATACATGTACATGTATATATGCCTAATTTCCTTTTCCTTACATGCCAATTTGAAATTAATGATTAAAGAGCATTTATACAGCGCTTAATACAAGTGTTTCAAGGTGGTCCATTACACTATCAATAACCAGCTACAATTAGTATAGCACCGCTTCCATGTATGAAGCATTAGTGAATTTTTCCTGCTGGTACCCATTGACGTCACCTGAGTTATGTGCAGTAAAGTGTGGGTAAATTTCTTGAAGGAAAAAAATAGCCTAGGGTGAGACTCGAACCGAAACCCAGTCGTCCAAAAGGCCAGAGCCAGAACCACTACACTATACACACTAAAAAGCTTATGCGCCTAATAGCTGCACTGCTAAATCCAGGGTAATAATGCTCAAATTGAAGAGCATTTCGGGACTTCTCATGAAGAGGTGATAAGCGCTAGATATCAAAGCTGTTCATCATTATTATCACTTCCCAAAATTCCAATTTATGCATTTTTACTGAGTTCTTATGGAAGCGGTGCACCGTAGTGTAGTGGTTCTGACTCTCGCCTTTCAACTAGAGGGTCGCCAGTTTGAATCTTATCCATGGCGTTAATTTCCTTCGGAAAGAAATTCATCCACAATTTGCTGCACTCAACCCAGGTGGAAATGGGTAGCTGGCAGGAATTTATTCCTTGGAATGCTTGAACGCCTGCTCGGCAGTTATAGCCAGGGTAATAATATGGTACCTTGTATCAAGCGCAGTAGAATATATGCATATATAGTGATTGCGCTATGTAAATGGACCTATTATTACTATTATTATCATTATTATCTTGTCAAAAGTTTGAACATGTCAACAAAAATTTGTGAGCACCTCTATCAAAATGCACAACCTTCCCTTTAATCTTCAAACCATACTTGGTAGGATCATCCTCTCATTTTGCATACTTAGAGCAGGTCCACTGATCTCGGTGAAAGCAACTCACTATGGGCTCAAACTCCATGAAATCCAACCCCACTTTCCCCCTTTCACCCACACTGCGTATTGATTCCACTGTTTGCATGCATGGGGATTACGTATTGATTTCTACAAAGGGACCCCATGTCAATAAAAGCTTTTAGCAAGGGCATTCCCTTGCATGTGATCGTTTTAATTTTAAGAGCATGGTCAATCCCTGATTTTTGTCGCCTTTTGAACGTGGTAATGATGATGAGGGTTCTACACAAAAAGGACAATGCATAACGACATCCCATATAATGAGCGACACAATGTTTTGATGAATAAGTTGTACCATAAAATAAAATGAACAAGATCATCTGCTTGAGGGACACAACTTACAGGATCTGTTTCTTTTCACTTATTTGTTTATTTTCATAAAGATTAAAAAATTTATCTGAGAACTGGTTCCATCTTATTATAGGATTCTTCAATAATTTGTCCCTAGTCATTTGATTTCACCCTCACTGGATTTGTGGCACCTACAGAAAAAATCAAACAATATTATCATTGATATCCCATGGCCATACATTTAAGAATGTTTTCATTCATACCTTTTTGTTGTTTTTAGCCTTTTTTGTCAATCCTTAGTATAATTCTCTGTATCCAGGCAAGCATCCCTTTACAATAGAAGCTAAAATATGTCCCACGAAAACACCTCATAAAAAGTTATCAGTGTTATATTGACAAAATCATCTACATTCAAATTTACAAATTCTTGTGGTCCCATGACAACTAAAGAACTGGAGAACTCCTTTTCCTCCTTCTTTATTCATTTATTCATTTATATTTTTTTTTGCTGTGTTTACCATGTAGTCCGTAATCATTAGCTCAAGACAAGCTTAACGCTAAACATGACAAGAAGAGAAGTTGATCATCCTTGTTCAAGGCTGAGATGACTTGATGTTGATATGAAGCGACATTAAATAGGCCGACAGACAAGGGCAAGTCATGACCAATAATGATGGCAATATATTAGAAATGTACTTTTTTTCAACTGCCAGCTTCTTTTGACAGTCTGTTGATGCCCAGAGGAGTAGCAATATACGGAATACACCAGTTCAGCCCTCCCACTTTGAAATGAAAAACTTTCATACTGTAATTTAATACTTTCAGGAATATCTACATACTGTACATTGTAGGAATTTGAAATGCCAAATGAGTAAAAGTTAAACAAACAGTACAGTAGAAACAAAAGAAATATTCAATGATAAAAACAGTGCAAAACATTTTCCCTATAAATAGTTTTAAATGTATGCATACTTCTTGCAAACGAACATAGTTACCAGGTATTTCTTAAACCAACACTAATTAGCATCATTGAACAACAACATTTAGAATCCAGGTCAAATATTACAGGTGTATGTGTTGCTATGTTGGACAAACCTCGAGCATACTTTCAGTTTGTCAAAAACAACAATTTTTCATAGAATACGCATAAAATTTGCATCTATAGATCAATAAACCCACCTACTGATGAAATAGGTAGCATTGTAAGATGACATTGTATTTCATACCAACATGGTGAAAATGATTCTATGACTGTTGAAGCTGTCTTGAGAAAAGGTAACCATTTGCGGTTTCTTACAAAAAAGCTCAGCAAACTAATAAAGATACGAAAATCTCCACCAGAAAATGCTTAACCGCAACCGCAAACTCCTTTCTGAGAAACGCTGAGGTCCCTTCCTTTTCTATTATCGACACCAACATGGGGATGCCATATTCACAATGAAGATGCTTCCAGGATTAAAGGAAAAGCTGCGTTGATCTCTTCTCTTAATGCTTCTAATACTTCTCATCTGGGATAAAATTAAACACCCGAATGGATGACCATAAATGCTCAGATCACGAATAATCTTTGGAGCCATCTCTAATGGCCCAATAAAAAAAAAATTGACAGCAATTCTTGAAACTTTCGAAGGCGAAATTCTGAAGAACAAATTAACCAGATACATGTATCTTCTTTTGCAAATGTTCTAATATTTCTTCAAGAATTCCAGGAGGAAGAAAAGATATTAAGAATGATTTATGATTTCTTACCTTGGCTTGAGGCCTGGTATTTTTCTACGTTTAAAAATCTTTAAAACAATTGTACTTCTATTGTCTTTGAAATCAAATAATATTCTTGGAGAAAAAACGTATCGCATTTTGAAATCCACCTCTCTTCCAAAATCCCATTAATTCACTTGCACTTGGCTCCTTCTGACATGAAAAGGAAAATTCAAACAAGTGCAAGTAAACAGTAAAAAGGATATTGAGACAGACTGAAAAATGGTAGGTGAACCTGTCCAAAATAAACTTCCTCAAATAACATCTTTTACATCTTTGAAAAATTACCTTGCTTTCCCCTTTATTTTTGCGATACCAGCATTTCCATTCATACCCTTGATATAATAAGCTTGAACAGGGTAGGGTGACATTTTAGAGGCAGGTTAACGTATCTACACTTTCATCTCTTGAAGAAGCCTATAGAGTGTCGTATTACTTGGATCATATAGACAATTAGAATTTAAGGCTGCATAAGTGATATTCGGTTGTTAACCCCTTTCTTTTATTGAACCTTAATAAAGGGCCTCTTGAACATTATCAATTTGTGAGTACAATATTACTTAAAGAACAAATGGTCAATGAATTGATGGACAATATGCTGATGAATGGAAACTTATAAATTGATCTCTAATGCTAACATTTTGTTTAAATAATTTATTTCAACAGCAGAAAAGAGAATATGTATGTACAGTTAAGTTCCTTTTTATGCACATTGTTGTGCTATACGTAAACCTACAAGTTACAATTGGGATAAAAACAACGATCAAACATTTCTACATTGTTCAAACAGAAAGAAGGCTGAAATATCAAGATAATGAGGTGTAAGTATCTGCCTAGAAGCAGTATAATTAACATTTACTTGTATTTTTCAAAATCTTAATCGTATTCCTTGAGCAAAAATATGCTCAACTTCACTTTCACCAAAGTACCTCAGAAGCCCCAAAACTCTGTTGGCTTATATCTATGACATATGTGACAAGTCAAGCCTGCATCATGGGTTTGGTATTCAAAGGTCAACAAAAAGTGCAGTTTTGTCAGACAAAAACTTGTAATACTTACAAAACTGGTCGCCTTTCACAGGAGTAGAACTGATTGATTTGGCTGAGACTTTGGCTCGTTTATTTCCTTCCCGGTTCCTCATTTTTGTTTAAATCGAAAACAGGTAGGGTACCAGGCAGAAAGCCTCGAAACGCAAAATGACATAGAGTTAGAAAATTATGCTTTTACTTTCTCATAAAAGTTGCCTATAGATAGGCCTACATGTATGTATGTACATTTGGGCATTCAAAAAAGGTTTTGGATTTATATGAAAAGTTTCATAAACTGATGTGCATAATACAGGGTACTTTTAACCTTTAACCTTTAGTCAGGCACAAAGCATCTCCATGTAAATTCATATATTCAAGTAGAACATTTTACACTCTATTGCACTAAACATTAATTATTTAGATCTGTATGCCAAAATGTCCAGCAGATCACTGACTCGTCTATCTCCTCTTAAACAAAATATAAAAAAAATATCTGTAATTACAGTTGTTCTTGTGAGGGAAAAACAGACTGAATGCAACCTCTTCACTGGAACTGATTGGGGTGTCCGAATGATTATTATTTTGTTACTATGTATTCTAAATCTATTCTGTATTCTCTCATTTATTTTGCTACAATCGTCCTGTTATGTGATTGATAGCAATTTGAGATTTATCACAATTCCAGTTTAATGCTTTATGTAATTCTTCAGAAATATGGGGGTAATGGGGCTAGCAACCGAAAAACATTGATGTGGTATTCAGAGTTTAAATTGAAACTATAGTTACAATATCCGCCACTGAACTCTCAGTCCATTTTTGTGCAAATTCATTGACTACCGGAACAAGATAGTCCTTACACAAAGTCTATATAGGAATTGCAGACTGTGGTAGTCAATGGGTTAATTAAACTATCAGGGAAGTGAGCAAGCAGAGTAAAGTCTTGGTTTATTAAGAAGCTTAAAACCAGCTCTACCAATGTTATGCTTTCTTATCTTATCATGTTTATTCTGATCAAGAGAACTTTGCTTCTACACATTTTTACATGCAGACCTACACGTACATGTATGTATGTTATACTAGTAACTTGTCACAAGCAAGGAAAAATGGTCTGCAAGCATTGTACTTTACTGCACATGTTCGTGGATATAAACATGGAATTATAATTCCATGACATAATAGCAGACCACAAAGTCTCCGAAAAACTTGATGTACAACATTCATGCAAACACTCTGACACCCCCCCCCCCCCCCTCCTAAAACAAATGGACAGATTGTCAATGTCATGTATAGTGTTTTAAAAGATGCATTGTAATGGGCTTCATCTTTAAAACTTTTCTGAACAGTTTTGTATTCTGTTAACTGATGAAAGGAGAAAAGAATATTACATTACCAAAACCTTTCCATGGTTTATCAAACTGAAATACATGTAGGTTTCCTATGTGTTCACTTTGTGTTTCAGCTTTAGATATTTATGCACAGGTATTAAACTCTAAGTTGAATCTCTTGGGACCACAAAAATCTGCTCAATTTATGAATAATCTACTCTGTTCAACTAAGAAAAGGTAAATAGCACATGATTCAAGTGATTTGTTCCATAAAATCACACCAACACGGGCAATCATTCCACTATTAAACACAAGCTCAACTTTTAAAACCAGAGTTGACTGTACTCAAGTGAAAACCTACCTACTTTCTTGCTCTTTGTACATACATGGACTAGATTTTTTTTTCTTTACAACCTCGAGCGATAAATTTGAAATGGGCCCACATGGAAGATTTTTATGAATGTTGCATCTCCTAACCTTCATGCCCTGAGCTATCAAAAGCAATTTACTACCATCTAAATGTCAAGTGTATGTCAGGAGTATTCTGGGACCTGGATAGCGCTCATTCTAGGGATGTTGCAATTGTTGGGGTGTTTACATTATCCAAAGTTTTCATATTATAATATGTATTTTTTCCAAACAATTTTTTTAACAAGAGCAAAAAGTTTAAATTTTATCTAATCATAGATCATTTCTGATCTTTGGGGGCAGAAGAAAAAGCTAGAAATAGCTAGGTGATAGAGTAAATTGGACATTTGATGGGTAGAAATTATAGAATATACCCAGAAATAAAGCTAATGTCTCTGAGAAAATTGGAAATTTTTGGAAATTATAGACTATACCCAGAAATAGAGCTACATGTATATGTCTCTGAGAGAATTGGACATCTCAGGGGGAAAATAACAGAATGACCCTCTTAAAAATGACCCAACCTAATTTGTTTAGCTTTTCATTGAAAGTGACAAATCAGAGTAAATAAACATGCAAAATATGTCTGATACTGAAAAGACATTTTCAGGTGCACTTAGACATTTCATCCCCTTTCACACGCAAGTTTTCCTACATGAATTGTGTAAATAGAGCTTAAATTACAAGTGTCTTAATAAAATCTCTTTCCAACCAACCAACGCTTCCCTTTAAAAAAAATGGCATTGGAGGGCATCCAAACAATTTTTTCCCTTTGCCTTATTGGACAATCAAGAATCTCAAATTCTGGATAATGGATCAGTCCCTCATACCTCTATGAAGTTCCTGCATAAATCATAGAAGGCTTCAGTAATTGGTATCTGGACTGATTTATGACAAACGTACGATATTCCAATTGCTCTGTACTTTGATAGTTGGCAGGAAAAACATTGGCTCATCCTATGGGGACAATTTGGATAGATCAGTATTTTGTGACAATATTTGAATTCATTGCAATATTTTGTTTGCCTTCTTTATAATAAAAAGAAATAGTAGTACGCAGCAGAGGTTGAATATCATACAGTTTTCGGGAAAATTGAGTCAAGGTCAATTTTTTAGGGACATAAATATCAGCTCACGAGGGTATTACACTTTGCCATATCATTTGTTGTTGTTGTTCTTTTATACAAAGTACAATACCTTGTTTCTTCTGAAATTCACAGTCCCTTCTCCCTTTCTATCTCCACTTCTCTCTCTCTCCTTTCTCTCTCTCTCTCTTTTCCATCTTTATACATCTCTCTAAAAATGACCTCATACAGAACTGCCCCATAAACACCATCTTCCAAGTTCATCCAAGATTTAGTTCACCCATGGATGCATTAAATATCTTTTGTATAAACATTGTTTCCATGGCAACCAGTAAAGTGACTTGTGTAGATATCAGCTTACTTCCATCACCATGGCCTGTTATCATAAATATATAAGTGGTTCATGTTTTCTGCGTGAAGGTGCCAATGTCATGGGGTCAATCAGTCGAGGCGGGGTCAAATGGCCCTGGGGCAGAATTATACCAGTCCCGAGTACCCGCCCCTCATATCATGCTTACGAACTGAAACCTTATAGATAGATATAATTATCTCATATGTGGAAATCACGTCAAGCGTGAGGGATTTTTCTCTCTCAATCGCAGGCTTAATACCTCAGAGCAAGGTTTCTGAGGATTAACTGCCGGAGTAAGGATGGTATCGTCATACAGTCTATTATGTCGCATTTTAAACCCCATATCATGGTGACAAAACAGCTTTGTTACAAACTCTGATACTTTTCATTTATTAAAGTTTGCAGCAAACCTCTTTACATACAATTTTGAGAGCTCGACTGGCTACGATTATGCACAATCATATGATCCTTCTTGGGAATCTTGGATAATCGTTATGCCTAAGTTTTGCTAGATATTGGTTAAAAAGATAAAGATCACATAATCATATTGTCTTTTGCATCTCTGGGTTAAATTTCAGGTGTACAATGTTTAATATAGTCAACACTGTCACTTTTTTCAAAATGTGATTTAAAAAATGGCAATTTGAGGCGACCAGAATCCAGTAATCCTTGTGAGATCATGTTAAAATGTTTTTAGATGGCATAGCGTTCCAGAAGTTCCTTGAGCTGAAGAATTAACATTATTTTGCACTCACTCTTCCAAAACAAAGACGGACACCAAACCTGTAATAAAAATATTACCTCATCCATCATCATTTATTAATCTAAACATATCTTTGAACAACAAACATGACATAATATATTCCATCAACATTTTCAGAATCACTGGTTCTGAAGTTTAGTTTCAAATATTTAAAACAAGATAATCTCATTTCAAAACAGAGCAGCCAAAGACTTAGACAGAAAAAT
>BQKZ01000024.1:196766-222922 GCA_036244855.1 Temnopleurus reevesii
TAGTAGTAGTAGTAGTAGTAGAAGTGGCACTGGTGGTTGCTGGTATTACCAGTGCAGTGGTAGTGAAGATGGTAGTGGAGGTGGCGATACTGGTGGCGTCGATCTCGTGCTGTTGCTCACAATGGCGTTGTTGGAGAAAGTCCGCGGGGTCTGGCTCATTTGCTTTTTGGCTTGTCAGACTCTCGACTCGGAGTGAAAACTATGTTTTATTCATTTTATCAAGCGATCGTCGACCCCCCCCCCCCCCCCCCTCCCCTTTAGACCTGGATCCGCCATCTATTGATCAGGTGCGTAGTAAGAGCTACGTAAATATTCGGAAAATAAAAACAAGAAAATGGCGGAGAGCAACAACGGGCGCAAAAAAATGTAAGGACCATTTTTTATATGCTTGTCTGCATTTAAAGAGCATCCCTTTCTGATCTTAAAGAGCTATATAAGCACCATACAAATTTATTTAGCACTTAATGCGAGCTCCTCCGATCCAAAAGAAAAGCTTCAACTCTCATAAAGTAGCAAGATTAACTCACAGTACGTGCTGAAATTGTTCTGAAAGAGCATTAGACCAAAAATGGGGATGCATTCAAATCATATTTTGAGAAGTATCGTCGGTGGGTTTAAAAAAGTTTCTTTTAATGTTTTTTTTTTCCTTAACACAATGGACACAATTCATGAGGAAAATAAGACTTAGAAGGAAGTGAAGAGCCAAAGATCATCTGAAAGAAAAACTTTCATGTTGTATCCAACATCTTTATTCATAATTTTGCTGTGATTGTTTTTCTTCATTTTGAGTGAAAAGTAAATAGATATAATATTTAAGAAAAGAAAAAAGGTGGGGGTTGGGTAATTTTCAGAGGATCGGTCGATTGAGGACATCAAAACTAAATTTTGGCAGAGGAAGCACCTTACGTACAACAGTGACGTTTTTAGTTCATTGGCATTTATGACTTTGCAGTGAAATAGACACTGTGTCCCGTATTGAATTAAAATCTTGAATTTCGCAGTCAAAATCAATTATAAATTAGTCACATTGATCGAAGCAATAGATTTATAAAGATTGTGAATGTGACTGTAAAACAGCTAATTGTATCCCATCTAATTTCCTGACAATTTCCTGACCATTTCCAGCAGTATCATCATATCTATCAGAATAAAAAATCGAATTGGTGATGACAATGATAACATCGAACAAAAGAAAATTTGATAAAACGGTATATAAACGGAAGAGACCAAACAAAAGTTCAAAGCACTTTTACCGTTTAAGAAAAAAAAGAAGCATTTTGGGTAACGCCCCGGTCACATAGGGCCCCGGAAGCAACACGATTCAACACGACTCTTTGCTCTGAGGCAGTTAACTGTGAATCAACAAAGAGTCGTGTTGAATCGTATTGCTTCCGGGCCCCTATGTGACCGGGGCTTTACGACTGCGGGTAATATTAGCGCTATCAAGCGTTACACCATTATCACGTAGCTCTATTCACCAACCACGAAATTAAACCGAATTCAAAAGAGCATTTATTTTACGCTGTCTTATTCTCGTTTTTTACATTTTCCTAAAAGATAACGGACTCTCGCACACTGCAGACTGTATAGTGTTTGGAGTACAAAAGGTGTGATGGCTAAATAATCTGCTTTTGCTGCATTTGTACGAAACTTTTGGAGCCGTTTGTTGTGATCTCATGCATATTTATATTCAAAAGTGATTCTCAAACCTGTTCACTTCTGAAAGTGTCAAAGTGGCTTTCATGATTGCATATTAATGGGCAATTCCAAGTCTTAACTGCGAGTACATGTCTTGATGAAATGAAATTTAAAGGGAAAACAACCCCTGGAATTATCGTGCTTTCATTGAATGGAGAAAAATTAGATGAGCAAACTGTGAAAATTTGGGCAAAATCGGAAATCCCGTTCAAAAGCTATGAATTTTCACATTCACAGATATCTGGATATTCGACGATCCCTATCACTGATGGGGATCCGGGCGAACGGCAACACCGACTGAATCTGTGACGCCATGTCGGACAACTCCTTATACACTTTGCACAAAAATGGATTAATGTAAACTTCAGAATAAGGTTGCAACATCATTCTCCTCAAAATACATGCAAAATCAATACCCCAACCGAAAATTGGCATTTTGTTGACTTTTCCGAAAAAAGGGAGAAAATGCGAAATTTGGGGTCTTGGGGCTGGCTTCCCTTTCAGTAAAAGAAATACAGCGAAAAGTTTTCAAGAAATGTATTTTTGGCGTAATGGACATGTCACTTTCGTGGAATTTCGAATATCGCTCGAATTGGACAAATCACGGCTGCCAACACTCAATCTTCAAGATTGTGGCTCCCTAATTTTTGACCCCCTGTCACTCTAAAGATTTTGTTTCATTTTCACATTTTAATTCATTCCCACATTATCATACGGGAGTCTCTGTATCAATATCAGTGTTGGCAGCCCTGCAACCACATCAACAAGTTGTACATCCGTTTGAATTTAGAGTCCATCCGTTCCTTAGTTTGAAAGTTGAATACACCTTTAAAATATTACGATATAATCTATTTCCGTAAAAATGAAGTCGAACGCCGCTTCAATGCTCATTTGTTATGCTATTCAAATACGAACCTTATTGTGATTGCTGTGCCCGCAAAGTTCAATTCACGGCGTAAAGATCTATTGTTCATGTCCCAATTTATTTTGCGGAAATATATCGTGTTAAATGTACAGTCTGGCTAGTTTGAAAGCACAAACCCTAGACTTTCGGTGCGTGCGTGCGTAGAGCATGATGGGTATGCATTGTGTGACTACATCACACAGATACAGCATTGCTCTATCCTCAGTCCTTGGGGAGAGCATGCAGACACAAAATGAGACACACAATGCATACCCTGTATCACTCCCTGTGTATGCGCACAACGAAACCCAAGGGTCAGTTCTAGCAGACTACAATCTGGCTGGGCAAAAGTTTACTAAACATTGGCCAAAATTGATCTGCAAAAGTATTTGGTGAAATCTGTGAAAAAGATGCTAATGGCGATAGTGTGCTAATTTTTCTTAGAATTTGCTCTGAATTGTGATAAAAATACGCAAAAGTTGGTGTTTTAGTCAAAGGTTTAAGAGTGTATTATGATCTACTAAAATATGACAGCATAATACCCAGTTGGACCAAAGTAAAATTAGATTTTGACGAGGAGTGATATATATCTGCTATTAACCCTATTCTGTTTTATCGTTGTAATAGACACAAGTATATTTTAATTCGAACGTTTTTACCACCTAAATTATTGACCTCTTTCTGTGACCCGAGTCGGGACCGTAATAACCTTTCAGAAATCGATACGAAAATATGAATTTTCATTTTGATTTAGTTACATTGTTTCACTGTTATTGGTGTTTGGGATCAAAGAAACCGCTTTAGGAAAAATGCCTTATAAATCATGCGACACTTGTCGGTGAAATATATTTTAAGTGAAACTATAATCAGGGGTAATATAACTGAAATAGGGCATTTATTTTTATTTTCGACCTCGAAATGTATAGGGTTGCAATTAATCTGATTGGTGAATTATATAGGTTTTGCACCATCACTTTAAATTAGAAATAAAAAGGAACGCTTGGAGAGCGATTCAATTATCAGAATTGTTATCATTCCTTTATAGAATTATATTCATCTTTTATCATGTTTAGGTAGATATTTTGTAAATGACTTTTTCACTTTTCTGCAAAACTATGAACATGGTAAATATGTACGTTATACAAATCTACGGAGTTCGAATAATGTTAAACGAAATAATGCAAGTTATATGATGCTCTATATTTCACTTGTTTGATTATGATTATGATTTCAGTTCAGTTCAGTTTCGTTTATTTTCATTTCTAATGGGAAGTAACGATGATATGCAATTGAAAAAGATCGATTCTGGTTTCAGTCTGGACAAACTCGAGAATCGTCCAGCATTCAGAAATAGCAATAAAACTGTTTGCAACGGACCCGTGTATGAATTTGAATGACCTTTTCTGTAAACAGATATGGAAGCATAAACGATTTTAAAGATGAAAAAATATGGAATGAAAGCGATGGAAATTGTTGTTATGAATGACCCTGCGAAGCATGCGTATAATTCAATAATTCGATTAATCTTTCTTACCCGGCCATTATTACAGTACTATAGGCCTAAGTAGTTAAATGACCGCAAAAACCACATCACACCTGAATGCGAGTAAAAACAAGAATAAAGAGAAGAAAAATCAGAGAGGTGGATAAAAACAGTAAATCGCGTCATGATAGCGGGGGCGTTGGGAACTTGAACATGTGGTGCCGCATCAACCGTGTAACCATCACTTTTTTAAACGTGTTAAAGGAGGATTAAAAGAAAAAGACGTTGAAGAAAGAAAACAATTGTCTTCGCATGATTATTCAAGTGTATTGCAATCTTTGTATCCCCATATAAACATAATTGCGTTCATTTGATTTTGAACAGATCTCCTCTAAAATAACAAGTTTTTCTTTACAATAATTAATGAACAGAACTGTTCTTCTCATAAAGTTTTAGAAATTAAAAAAAAATTGCGATTTTAAGAAATATTTGATGATGATTATTTTTATTAGTTAGTGTTTGTTTGATCAAACGAGCTCACGTCTAAACAATCAAAATATGTAATCATTTATTTGTGGTTTGCATATACATGTATTGACAATGATCACAATTGAGAGCCATATTTGGGAGCCTCCACAAACATGACAAAGATTGATATTCCATCTGGGTTTCCATATGTTTTTCATGGTTACTCGAAATTGGAAAGAAAAAAAAATGACCAGTATGATACAAATACTCGACCCTACAACAAAAAGGGATATGATTATCAAATATTGCTATTGTGAATAATTTTCCTGTACTTGGAACTATGCGAGAGCATAGCTTCTAATTGTTGTTTATGGCGAAATCGCAAAATATGTACTTATTTTCCTGCCATAATAGTGGGGGACTATATTATTATCCCTTTTCAATTCGGCATACATCTGAAAGAATGCACACTTTGGATGATTATTAAGTTATAATATAATTTCTATATGGCTTCTGTTTTGTCATAATACGCTCAATAAGTTTGGTTACAGCCGATGGCGTAGCCAGTGGGGCCGACCCGCCCCATCGAAATTTTGCGTCGAAAAAAAGAGAGAAAATTATGAAAATGAGAAACGAGGAGATTGGGAAAGAAGCGTGAGATGACCAGTTACTATTTGTGACCCCTAGATGAGTTGAATATTATAACTGTTGTTGCTACTGACATGAGTGATGTTGTCGTTGTTTGAAAAAGGTCTGGCTATAATCCGGAACTGCTGATTCGAGCATTTTATTGTATTGCATTGTATTGTATTCATTCTCCAATTCAAATAAAAAAGAAATACACATTTTTAAAGAGACAGATCAAGTTTATAGGTAATACCTATTAAAAAAAAAGAGAAATTGAACACTTTTGTAAGTACAAGAAAACCTAACTAACAGGAAGAATATTTGGTACAGGATATATTGTGAAATCACATTATGAATTCATTTCCTGATCAGCAGATGAACGGAAATGTACAAAAATTGATATACGACTGGCCGCCCATTATAGCGTTGTCATTTAGTATAAATAACATGAAGATTATCATTAATGAAGTTTTTTCAGAGCAGGTAGATCTGGCGCCCTACAAAGTTTATATATTTGAACTGATCTTAGCCGGGCTCCAGCATCTGAATCCATCTTATTGTCGAATCGTCTTGATCAAATGTGGTCGAACGTGGCATAAATCTTTTTTTTTAAATCCAGGGCATTTCTAAAGCTGATTTCGTTGTTCACTCATTAACGACGTATATTATTTTTATGTATTATTTGACTATATTTTCATTTGACTTCTTTGTAGCTTTTCCCCATTTCATTTGATTTGTTTATCATCAGTTTCATGTGTTTGTTGGAATTTATGTGGATATTGTCTGCGGAGGGGCGGGCAAACTGGATACATACAAGACGCCATAATGGATAAAGCTACGAAAATAATTCGGACAGCATCGACACCACCGCCTCCATCATGTTCATGATGATGCTAGAGGGTGGAAGGATGCGTGCCAAAGGTTCGTCCTCTTTGATTTATCAAATGGATGCCTCTTTTTCGCTGAGGGGACTTTCGTGGATGTTGCAGGTCTTTGTTGGATGATGAGGAGGAGAGGGAGGTGGCGGAGGAAGAGAAAGAGGAGAACGAGGAGGAGGAGGGGAGGCAAAAAACAGGAGGATGAGGAGAGGAATGAGGATGGGGAGGAGAAAAAGGAGGAGAAATTGAAGGAGGACGAGGACGGGTTGAAGGATGAAGAGGAGAAGGAGGAAGAGGAGAAGGAGAACGAGAGGGAAAAGGGAAGAGGAGGAGAATGAAGAGGATAAGGAGGGGAGACGGTGGAGGGGCAGTGAAGGAGGAGGAGTAAGAGGACGAGGAGAGAAGGATGAGGACGAGGAGGAAGAGTAGGAGGGGAGAAGGATGAGGGGGAGGAGAATGGAAACTTCGAAGGAGGTGAAGCAAGACGAGGAGGAAGATGAACTGAGGAGAATGAAGATGATAAGGGGGAGGGCGGATGTGAAGGAGGAGGAGAATGGGGAGAGAAACGGGGGAGAAACAGGAGGAGGAAGAGGATGGGGAGGTGGAAAAGGAGGAAAATGGGGAGGAGAAAAAGAGGACAAGAAGAAAGAAGAGGAGGAGGAGTAGAAGTATGATACTGTAGCGTGCTAACTTAAAAAGTTTGGGAGGGAGAAGGGAAGTGGGGAGGTAAACTAGAAGATGAAAAATTTATCAAGCGACACAAACCAAAAAGACAACATCGACATCGTCACATCCTTGTTGATTGTCGACGGTCGACAGAGTGCCGATGGGTTAACATGGATTGTGAGGATTATGATATGGATAGGAGGAGGTGGAGGGGGGGGGGCGAAGAAGTGTAGCAGAAGTACAGTATGTACTAGAGCCTGCCAACTTAGAAGTTTCGGAATTGGGACGGAGATCATGTAAAATTTTATTAAGCTAATCATCCCCCCCCCCCCCGAAAAAAAGGGCTGATGAATAATCATCACTTAAAGGGGAGTGGAAGGCTTGCCTTGAGATGATGAGAGCATTAACAATTTACTTAAAGATATACACCTTTATCGCAGAAAGAGGTCAAGTTCACAAAAAAATGACATCTAATCGTGAAAACATGAAAAATGGAAGCCAATTTTCTGGGTCACCATGCGTTCACTCGGGGGACCTCCGAGGATGAGTTATGGCGGGTCGGAGACGGGTAGGAGGATGAGGAGGATGCGGGTGCGAGATGCATGGCATCGTTGCCATAGCTGGGATGACAGATCGGTGGAATGATAATGCCTCAAGGCTTCGATGGAATCCTCTTCTTGAAATGCACTGATTGGATGCAGGCATGAGATGGAGAGATAATCGCAATTTCTACATCTTCCTTTCATGCGAATCAGTCCTCTACAAATGATGTCAAATTGCGCCCATCTAGTTTACTTTTGCAAGCTTTGTTCTGACTATCCTCCTTCTCTTGTTCATTTTCCTCCTCTCCTTCTTATTTTTGCATCCCTTCTCTCATCAATTTTCCTTTTGCAGAAATTTCTTCTTCTGGTTCACATCTTCTTTATTATCCTCCTCCTTACCCTTCTCTCCTTTTTTCTCGCTCTTCTTAGACCTTCTCCATCTCTTCTTCTTCACCCCCTTATCCTGCGCGTCATTCTCCTGATGGGGACGATGATGATGATGATGATGATGATGATGATGATGAAGACGATGATGATAAAACCGTTTCTTGAGATACACTGATTGGATGCAGGCATGAGATGGAGAGATAATCGCGAGTTTTACATCTTCCTTTCATGCGAATCGGTCCGCTACAAAAGGAATTGCTCTCATCGAGGTTCTTTTGGCAAACTTTGTTCTGACTATCCTCCTTCTCTTGTTCATTTTCCTCCTCTCCTTCTTATTTTTGCCGCTTCCCTTCTCTCATCAATTTTCCATTTGCAGAAATGTCTTCTTCTGGTTCCCATCTTCTTTCTCATCCTCCTCCTTACCCTTCTCTCATTTCTCGCTCTTCTTAGACCTTCTCCTTCTCTTCTTCTTCACCCCCTTTTCCTGTGCCTCATTCTCCTGATGGGGATGATGATGATGATGATGATGATGATGATGAGAAAAGTATTTCTTGAGATGCACTGATTGGATGCAGGCATGAGATTGAGAAAATATCGCGAGTTTTACATATTCCTTTCATGCGAATTGGTCCGCTACAAAAGGAATTACTCTCATCGAGATTCCTTTGGCAAACTTTGTCCTCTATGCTACTTCTGCTCTCTTCTTCTTCCTCCTCCTCCTCCTTCTTCTTCTTTTTCTTCTCCTTCTTCACCATATTCTCCTCCTCCTCCTGATGATGATGATGATGATGATGATGATGATGATGATGATGATGATGATGATGATGATGATGAAGACGATGATGATGATGATGATGATGATGATGATGAAGACGATGATGATAAAAACCGTTTCTTGAGATGCACTGATTGGATGCAGGCATGAGATAAAGAGATAATCGCGAGTTCTACATCTTCCAGAGTTTCTTCTTCTTTTAGTTCTCTTCTTTCTCATCCTCCTCCTTACCATTCTCTTCTCTTTCTTGCTCTTCTTTTCCTTTTCTCCTCCTCTTCTTCACCTCCTTCCCCTGCTCCTCATTCTCCTGATGAGAATGATGATGATGATAACACAGTTTCTTGAGATGCACTGATTGGATGCAGGTATGAGATGGAGACAGAGATAATCGCGAGTTCTGCATCTTCTTTTCATAGGAATTGGTCCTTTACAGAAGGTCTAGAATTGCGATAATCAAGTTGGCAAACTTTGTCTCTTCTCCTCTCCTTCTTCCCCCGCCTCTCCTCCCCATTCTCTATTCAATTTTAATTTTGAAGAATGTTCTACTTCTTCTTCTTCTAGTTCCTCATCCTCCTTCTTATCATTCTCTCATTTCTCTCTTCTCACCCTTCCCCTTCTCCTCCTACTCTTTCTTCACCTACTATACCCATGCCCGTGTTTCTAATTCTCCTTCTGCTAGGGATGATGATGGTGATGATGATGGTGATGATAAAAACAGTTTCTTGGGATGCACTGATCATGCTGATTGGATGCAGGCATGAGATGGAGAGAAAATCGCGACTTCTACATCTTCCTTTCAAGTGAATTGGTTCTTTACAGAAGGTCTAGAATTGCGCTAATCAAGTTGGCAAACTTTGTCTCTCCCCCTCCTTCTCCTTCTCCCTTATCTTCCTCCTTTTCTTCTTCTCTTCTCCCCCTTCTCCCATTAATTTTCCTTTGGCAGAATTTTCTTCTTCCGGATTCCCATCTTCTGTATCATCCTCCTCCTTACCCTTCTGTTCTTTTCCTAGCTCTTCCTACACTCTAAAACAACCTAATCATTTTTTTTATTAGATCGTCTTATGATATTATTATGAATAGAAACTAATCATTCTGAAATGGATTTAAAATCATATGTGACTTGTAATACTTGTATAAATTTTTTCTGAATTGAATCTAATCATTTTGATTAGATTTCCTATTCGTAATTATAATAAGATTTCCACATAAAAAATGATTAGATTTTTCTAATCATTTTGATTAGATTTCCTATTCGTAATTATAATAAGATTTCCACATAAAAAATGATTAGATTTTTCTAATCATTTTGATTAGATTTCCAGGTGTCCCCGTTTGTATTGTTTTCCTAATCAAATTTGATTAGATTCTACTCAAATTTGATTAGTTTGTTTTTAGAGTGATTGCTCTCATAAATTTGCACCGACTCTCCTCCCCCTCTTCTTCTTCCATTTTCTGTTTCTACTTTTTTTTTCTTATTCTTCTTTTAATTTTACTTCTATCATTCCTTCACTTTCCTATTCTTCTCATTTGTCTCGTTTCTGTTTCGACTATGTTAATGAAGTTGGTGGTTGTACTACTGATGAGGACGAACAAGACAATGGTGATGATGATGATGATGATGATGATGATGATGAGGAGGATGCCGGTAATGACAATGATGACAAGGATGAAGAAGAAGATGACAACGTTAATGATGATAATGATGATAATGATGATGGCAATGATGGTGAAGGAGTCTGTTTCTTGATGGTGATGATGGGAACCTTTTCAAAGCAAAAATGATCAGATAAAGAGATGGCGAGAATTACAAAGAAAAGGACGAGCAGTTAGGAGGGAGAAGAGGAGAAAAGTGAAGAATGGGAGGAACAAGGAGGAAGACATTGAGGAGTACATAGGAAAAGATGGAGGATGAGGAAGTGGAGGTTCATGACTTAATCCCCAGTAGAAAAACAAATTCACAGCAAGCCAGACTTCAAATCTAACTTCAAACATGACCACATCCCACTAAATTCTGACTTACAAACCCTATGATAAAATTTACCCCATCATTACATTTTCTCATAAATCAAAATAAGCATTGTTGTGGGAATAAATAGATTCTGGTTACAATGAAAGTTACGATGTTGATGACATCTATTTGGTTACATCTATTTCAACATTTATCAAGATGGTACCTGTTGAGATGATGATGTTGCAACATTATTCAATGGCAATAATGATTCGTATATTCACAAACATATCATGTCTTTTGAGAATATATCACATTAATTCCTCATTGATTGAGCATCTATTGCAGTAGAATATCGCAGAAACCGCAGAGCAACTACGCCTCTACTCTATAGTTATTTCTCATTCAAGTCTATTTTAGTTCCGCTTTTACAACCTGTGCTATGCTTTATTGGACAGCAAATAAAACCAATATTATCTCTTACAGTTACCCAATTACACCTCGCGAGGAGCACAAGCAGCAAATGATTTGGACAAAGTAGTCAAAATTCAATCAAGTATTCATAATAGCTAGATGCACATAAAGGAAATTCCCTTCCCTATTATACTGCTGGGGAATGTCCAACAGGTGTTGCACCCGTTTAGTGAAAAAAGCAAGAACATTACTTTCTTTCTAGTTCTTTTTTTAATAAAACTTTTGTGAAGGATTGAATAAGATTGTTTGCTTTGTCCAATTCCTTTGTCCCTTCAGCTCACAGTATCTGCTGTTCTTGACCGAACGGGTTTTAATAAAGTACCAAATTAGTTTCAATTTACGGGGTTTTTGTTTGTTTTTGACAGATGAAACGACCAGTAAGTACTAGTATGTTGTTTGTTTTAGGTGGTGTAAATACCTAAGCTGAGATAATATATGTACTTATCGCAATTAGATTTACTGAAAGAGAATGTATATGAGTGTATACTGTGTTCAAGGGCAACAGTTCTCAAAGTCACTTGTATTATCTTACAGTGGCAGATCAATGCTGGGGGGGGGGGGGGGTGGGAGTTCAAACACCCCCTCCCCCATTGGGCTGCCAAGTAAAAAAAAAAAGACAAAATAAGAGCATAAAGGTATGCTTAAAGGGGAATTACACCCAGACAATAATGTACGGTCAGTAAATGAAGAAAAATAAGATGAACAAACTGTGAAAACTTGAGCAAAATTGGATAATCCTTTCAAAAGTTATGAATTTTCAAAGTTATAATTTCCACCTGTGCTGGGCATCCTTGAATTGGCAACGTATAGCCATTTAGCATAATCTGTGGTGTCATACATGGAGAACTCCTCATTCACTGTGTATACAAATTTATTGAAAATGGATCAATCTCATATTCCAAATAAGGAATCAACACCGTTCTTTCTGGAATGCTTGCAGAATTGGTGTGGCTATCATATATCCAACAGAAAAAACAAAATTGTGTCTACTTTTCTGGAAAATGTAAAATTTTGCATTCAAAGTGATAGAGAGTTCTCCATGTTGGCAGCCATTTTGTGCCAGTACGTTTGCCAATTTAAGGAGCCCATGAGGCGTGTAAATTAAAACTTTGAATATTCATAACTTTGGAATGGAATATCCGATTTTGCTCAAATTTTCAGTTTGTTCATCTTATTTTTCTTCATTCAATGATAGCAATTTAATGTCTAAGTGTAGTTCCCCTTTAAACTCGACAGCTGGCAACCCTAAAAATGAAAAAAATCTCCACAATGTAGGAGGGGGACACCCCCCCCCCCTCCTCCTGCTTCCTCGCCGTCGTCTATTTTGGCATCCAAAACCCCTCTTTTAGGAAAAAGCTGGATCGGCCCCTGTCGTACACTGCAAAATCTAGAGTGTTGATTTGAAACTATGTATTCAAAATGTGTTACACCAGAAAATGGTAATAAAGCACCAAAGATGAACTAGATTAATTGTAATCTAGGATTGACATTCGATGAGGATGCATTTTAACACCAAAATATAATAATGATAAACCACTGTAACCAATCTTATTTGACATATTTTATTTCTTTTACAAATGATCAATACTGGATTTGTGTTCAATGTAACATCCTGGATATTTAATAGTAGTTTGTCATTTCATAAAGATGGTGGAGGCCTAAATACAAAATGGATACCATACTTTTTAAAGAAAAAAACTGTATTGTGAAAATCACATTAATATGATTTTCAATAGAATGTCAGTGAACTTGTTGCTATGTCAGGAATTTACTTTGCTACTTGACGCAATGATACCATGTGATGCACAACACCTTTAAAGCCCATGTATAGTTTTGGTAAAGATTAAAGAAATGTGAATTTTGGGGATATATACCATGACATATAGTTTCTATACACATTTCAAGATCATAGCATATTTTTCTACGAGCGAATTCTTTTGAAAATTTGAATTTGACCGTTAAATCGTATTTAGCGCCCTCTCTTGGTTATAACAATATTTTGCTTCTTATCGGGCATATAGAAAATTATTTCCAAGATTTTATTAAAGCATGCTAAAAAGGAATACATAAAGAATAAATTCTGAAATTTTTATCCAATTCTGTTCATGAGAAGCTGTCCTTTATCAAGAAAGAAAATATTGAATTCGCGTCGGGGGCTACGACGCTAAAATATTTTCCACACTTTAGGTTATAACTTTTCCAAAACTTGTTAATTTTTCGTACAATCTTTTGTACAACATGTTCATGATATCATGTTTCTTTTTAAGTAGATTTGAAGACAAAATTTGGCGATAAAAATATTCGCTTTTACCAAAACTATACTTGGGCTTTAATGAATCATTCAGTAGGCAACATCTGCCAGCAAACCTATTTCCATTATTTTCATTGAAACAGGCATTTAAAACATTTACCCCGGTAATACAATTCTCATGGGAACATACCACTCAATTTACAACTTTGAGGGCTAATTTTCCTTGCCAATGATTTGAAAATGCTACCAGTTTATATTAAAGCAGGTGCGGAAATGCCCTATCCAATGGTTGCTATTCCAGTAATTGATTTTGACACATGTTCAATGATCATAAGCGTTGATTTCTATTGACTACTGGCCTGTGTTCAGTGCGCACATGTTTGAAGAAAACAACGACATACTGCTAATATCATCTGTGTGTAGGGCCACAGGTGTGAACATGTTAAAAATAGCATGCTCTAAGAACTAAAATGACAAGTTAACATTTAAAATACTTGAGGGGGGGGGGACTCTTTTGATATATTTTTGGTAAATTAACACTTCAACGAGGTTGGATCCAGCCCATGTATACATGTATTACATATTACTAATCCATGAAATTAATAAAGCACACATATCCACTCAGCTGAGAGCTCAAGGTGCTTTTGTATCTTTATAACTACCCTGGCTTTAGATGTCGCTATCCAGCGCCACAGCGATTTAAGATATAGATATACCTGTTAGATACCAGTTCACCTCACCAGAGTTGAGTGCAGCACAATGTGGATAGATTTCTTGCTGAAGAAAATTACCAAGAAATACAGAGAATATCATATGTGTGTAGGATCACAGACCTGTGTGAACTTTTAAAAATAGCATAATCTACAAGCTGAAATGATAAGATATCATTTAAAAAGTTTGAGGAGAGATCATTCTTTAAAAGTTGTAAATTAACAACTAAAAGTGTCATGCAAGATCAGATCTAGAAAAGTAATATTTCACATCATACACTGACATAAATTAATCTATCAATTTAATGGTAGATTTTTAAGCACTTGAAAACACCATTTACAGGTGATTTATTTCGTTGGATGATAATTCTTTGTAAAATTACAAGGACCAATTTGTTCAATTGTGAAATACGTAAACTTGTACGAGTAAATGACAAAGCAGGAAAGCCAATGCCCATTTTTTTTAAAAACCAATATAACAATAATATATATACAAATCTATTTTGTTTCAAATTAATTAATATACATTTATGGAATAGAGAACATATAGTACATCAAACATAACATAAATACAGCAGAATAAAATTAGTCAAGTCAAAGCTCAAAGACAAACTATATATACATATATATATATATAACATTTAAAGGAAAGCAATGATATAAACCATAATGTAGAAGGCAGTATAATTACATTAAAAAAAAACAAATTATTTCATTAGCAAGAATAAATAAAAAGAGAAAAATCCGTAAAAAAAACATTTCATTTGAAAGTAGATATTCAGCAAACTCCAACCACTGCACAAGTCTCTCTCCTACAAATGATGGATGAATCCTGTGATGAAAACTGACAAGATACTAAATCTAATCACAGTAAATGCACAACGAGATGGTTTTGTAATCATATTCTAACCTAATAAGATATGGAGTCGTGAGCACCAAGCACATGGATGGTGCTTTAAAGGAACATGTCAGCTTGCGGTCTGTTTTTAAATACCAAAATTATTCATACTCATATATATTTGTGTGTGTTTTTAGTGATCCGTTTTCTCTTAAAGTATAAGATTAGGCACACATGCATGCATTTATTACATGAAAATATTATAAAAATCAAAACTGTCTTTGTGAAAACCTGTCTATAGTGGCCACTGTATTTCCCTCCAGATGGGAATGTGTGCTACAGAAACTGTATGATAATGGCATTTAAAGGGGAACCAGCCTTTGGAATTATCGTGCTCTCATTGAATGAAGAAAAATCAGATGAACAAACTGTGAAAATTTGAGCAAAATCAGACGGCCCGTTCAAAAGTTATGAATTTTCAAAGTCACTGAGATATGACGATCCTATCGCTGATGGGGATCTGTGCGATCGGCAAATTCCGCGGAATCTGTGACGTCATGTCGGACAACTCCTCATTCACTTTGTACATAGAATTTTTAAAAATGGATTAATGTAAGATTTAGAGTAACATTGCAACATCATTCTTCTCAAAATGCATACAGAATCAATACAGAAATGCTATACCCCAACGGAAAATTGGCATTTTGTTGACTTTTCCGAAAAAAGAGAGAAAATGTGAACATTTGTATACAGAGTGAATGAGGAGTTGTCCGACATGACGTCACAGAATTCGTCGAATTTACCGATTGCACGGATCCCCATGAGCAGTAGGGATCGTAATATCTCTGTGACTTTGAAAAGTCAGAACCTTTGAACAGGTTGTCAGATTTTGCTCAAATTTTCACAGTTTGTTCATCAGATTTTTCTTCATTAAATGGGATAACGATAATCCCAGGGGTGGGTTTCCCTTTAAACACGCCATCTTTCTAGTCACCTATTCAGAGGCGTGAGACAAATTATCTAATCTTATCATCCGGTCATAGCATAGCAGCCAAGTAGGCACTTTTGAATTTAAAGGAATAAATATTCCTGCCGCGGGTACCCATTCACCTCACCTGAGTTGAGTGAGATTTGAACCTATGACCCCTGGGTTGAACGAAGAGAGTCAGAACCACTACACAACAATGCCACCATCGATCTTTTGTGGCCACATTTTCTGTTCATCTTAGATGGGAATTGTAGACAGATTTGACATCAATTTTGAGCTAATCATCTTAAAATTTGTAATCTATTGCCCAATAGAAACATATTGTTTTCTAAGCTTTTCAAGATTTACCATAACTTGCCATAAATTTTTGATACTGATCACACATCATTTGTTGATAATAGTAATAATAATAATAATATTCAATTCATGTACTGCCCATAACCTAATCAGATCACTGTGCCTTTATAAAGTAGTAGAGGATGAGGTATAAACAAACAAAGAAGTTCTGATTAAAAGTGAAGATAAATATATTTTGTTAATCAAAATTACATGGATTGCATTAGATGCCATCACATTTCAATAAATTATTAATATTTCTACAAATAAAGATATCCAAACCAAATAAAATGACAAAAATAACTGTGCATAAATGCATGAAATAAGATTGATCACAAAATACGTTCATATCTACTGAAGACAAGGTCACGAAATCTTCAAACATTTCTTCAAATATGACCCCCATGAATACAAAAGATTTTACTTTGAAGGGGAATCTACAAGTGAGGAGGGTTGGAGCTCCCTATACGCCAGTTCGGGTTTTTTTAAAAAGCATCTTGTCCCAAATGACCTCTTTCTTAGGCATGTTAGGTGGACTGGGCTACTTCTATCTTCTTCAAATGGTGGCTTTTTCAACAAAGCACCCTTGTCAATTCAAAATCTATGAAAGGATTCAGGTGACTGAAATAAAACATCAGCGAATAGTTCGTGAACTGTATTGCTTATGTATTCTTTTGAATGCCAACAATCAATGAAAAACCTGTTGCATAATGGGCTTAATGTAAATCATAATTGCATGAATGTATGAATAATCATTGCTTCAGTCGATGGTTAACTCAGTGAAATTGAAACATTCATGTTGGTCTTGTCACAAATGACCATCATCTGCTCATGCGCATAGTGTAACTACGAACTGGCTTATTGAGAATTCCCTAATCTAATATTTTCATTAGTTTTACCCATTTTTACATGGCGAGACATTAACCGCCTTTTATGGAGCCATCCCAAGGCATCCATATGGAATTATCTTGCCAGTTCAACATTTTGGATGAACCACTACAAACTTCCAAATAAAGATCAATAAAAACAAACATTTAGTTCTCTTGTTTTGTAAGAAGTTTGTTTTCTTTCTTGTTTACATAGACTGAACCCAGAGAAACAAGAATGCAAAATAAGTAAGATATTTTACTGTCAGGTTAAATACAAAATATATTTATGAAAATTATACAGAATTCCATCCATTATAAATATGAATGTCAACATGAATTCAATTTTACAGCTATGAACTTCAATATTAAATTTAAGTTTAACTGAAAAAAATAGATGTCCTGTATCTTCCTGCAAATGGTTACATTTCTCTAATTTAGTATGAATTCAAAGAATAATC
Organism: Temnopleurus reevesii; assembly: GCA_036244855.1. Classification (NCBI taxonomy): domain Eukaryota; kingdom Metazoa; phylum Echinodermata; class Echinoidea; order Temnopleuroida; family Temnopleuridae; genus Temnopleurus; species Temnopleurus reevesii. Next base: position 214,067 of record BQKZ01000024.1, read on the forward strand.
AAATGTATCGCATTGCCACAAACAAAATAATATTGCCAACAATAAGTTAAGTAATTGCATTGTCTACACTAGAGCAAACGGATAATTCCTTGAAATTCCTTGAAAATTGAATCATTTGACAATTATTCATCCCTGTTCATTGATATTCATATGAAACAGATATACGTGACACACATAAAATTTCAAGGAATTTCATAAATTGTCACAAAGATATGAATTTGCTGTTAGCGTAACAGATATGACAAAGCCGTGGGCTTGCCCGATAGCAACATAATTACATGTACCCATACACATACATGTACATTCACATATAATCACAGAATAGTGTAGAGGATGTCCAAACCTTCATGCAATCATTGCCTAATGTATTCTCAATCCAAACAATCTCGTCCACTAGGCGATGGGTTTCTCGTTCTGTCAATCGACACCTGTTCATTTCTTCCTGGTCCCAATCTGAATCATGATGAAGAATGTTCATCTGCGTACTTTCGTGATGGTTTTAGGTAGTAGGGAGGGTAAGTTGACATTGTGTGGGGGGTGGATCTGGTCACTGCTTGTTCACTTGCCCCCCCCCCCCCCAAAAAAAAGAGAAAAGCCCAGTATCATGTTCATTTGTGCACTTGTGTGATGACTCAAGGAAATAGTCAAGGTATCCAAGACAATCAGGAGACGGGCAGGCGATTGTTCAGGGCGCTGAGAAGCAACGCTCCCCCCCCCCCCAAAAAAAAAAGAAGAAAATCTCATTATAATGCTCATCTGTGCACTTGTGTGATGACACAAGGAAAAAGTCGGTTGGTAGGGGGAGGCGTACCTGGTTACGGTGCCTGGATCCATGTATGGTTGGGAGTAAGCTGACGTTTTAGGGGTTATAGGGGGGGGGGGGGTCTGTATACATCCCCAGACCCTTATGAAACAAGGAGCAAACCATTTTCCTTGAATGTCAATGAGTACAGAGAAAGACTAATCAAGAAATAATAGAAAATGAACAAAAATCTCACAAATTTACAGCCAAAAAATTGATTTCTGAAGTACATTTTGATGTAAACTCATTTTGATGTTAACACACAAAGTTCTTTGATCTAGTATTTTCTCACTCTGTCTTTAATCCACCCTCTGTCTCTCTCTCCCCCTACCCTTTCTCTCTCTCTCTCTCTCTCTCTCTCTCTCTCTCTCTCTCTTTCAATTTTTCCCATAATACCATAATCTACTCCTAATCCCCGAATGTGTGATATTCCCATCACATTCAGGTACAAGATCACAAACACATGAGCTCAGTCAATCAACGTTGTGTTTGTGTTTGGTCTCAATTCCATATCTTGTTTTATCAAGGAAGACACCATCCTGATCTGTCCGCTGATATAGAGATGTTGGGAACATTCAGGCGTCTCTCATCGCATCATTATCATCTTCTCGAGAGAGAGTGTTGCAGGCTTTAGACAAGGATAACATCATCTTTATTTCTTCTTTAGCATGAACCCTTAACATGTACTTTGTAGTCTAGTGTCTGAGCTTCTGAACATAATCAAAATGATTGTATACATATTTTGTTTCTTTAAATCTCAAAGAGGAACTAATTCTTGGGTTGTTGTGCTCTCATTACATGGAGAAAAATCACACAATAATTCCTGGAGTGGGTTCCCCTTTAAAGATGCAGTGTAAAACAATCAACATAAATATAAGGGAGTCAAAATCATAAGGCTCTTTAAAGATCCATAAACTTATATCATCTTCAGGAAAATTTGTGGACAGTGTTTAAAATAAACAAATCAATGCAGTATGAATTTGTTTAAAATCTTTTTATCTTCTTATTCCAGAAGTGGACATCCTAAAGACAGTTGTTAACCTTGCGAAAATTGCAATTAAATGATGTCTTACTTCATCAAGCAAGCATCTGAGATATCAAAAGAGCAACAAGATTATAGAGAAAGTGATTGATCCAACACACAATGTTATTAGAACTTCCAATACTTCAAGTGTACAAGTAATCAATTGAATAAATAGGGTCAACAAGATGGCAGACAAGGTAGCCTCAGTGGACTAGACAAATACACCATCCAGTTGTTATATAAATCAGTGGTTCACCAAGGCACTACTAGTATTTTGTCTGAGATCACAACAATACATGTTGCTGTGTGGCTCAAAAAAACGGTACAAATTACCTGGGTAATTGATTAATTCACTAATTGGGTCTCGGTCAATAGGTGGGTAAGATGGTGGGAAAGTGGTCTCGTCAAACCAGACTGATGCACTATCCATGTGTTTAAAATATCAGTGGTGACAACAGTTGTTCTCATTGTATTCAATTTTGATACGAGACAGATCGAGAAAAAGAGCTAAAATTATGGTGGCTTTTCAGTCGGTCAACAACAGGCCATACCGTATGATACGCATTGTAACGTCTGCAACCAGGGCGGTGTTTCACCAAGTTATGAAAGACTCTGAGAACGAATTTACATAAGACTTGTAACATTTCTTGTGCTGAATGATCGAGAATTTAACGTGTATTGCACTCGTTAACATATCCCAGTCTTTCTTCAAGTCGTGCGTATAAGTACGATTTGGTGAAACACCGCCCAGGGCCGTGTTCATAAAGCTGTGCGTAGATCTACGCACGACTCTATGAATGACTGGGGACCTTTTCTTCAGAGCGATTCAGTGCCAGAGGTTATCAATGAGTGTAAGAAAGGGTCACCAGTAGTTTGTAGAGTTGTGCAAAGATCAACGCACAATTTAATGAAACTTGTTATTTGGGATGTCAAGTTTGTCATATCTGACCACTGATGCAAAGTGAATGATCACGGATGCAAACTTCGTGACTCGTGCAGGATGCAAAGTTCGTAACCTGGGCCTGGGATGTGAAGCTGCTCCCTAAGGCTATAGAAAAAGGACGCAAATTTTGCATCCATGATCATAGGGTTCATGTCCCTGGTTGTAAAGTCTATGTTTTAGTTGCAATTAAAGTATGTGTCATGAGTTGTAAACGCTGAGCCAAAATTACAAATGTTGTGGAAACAAGTCATGAAATTCACATCCTATATGAGTGTTTTTCAGTGTCTGTGGAGGTACACAAGACTCAACATTTGACAGGTGACCCATTGCTGCACTAAATGATAACCCATTGTGTTCATTTCCACCTGAAGAGGGTCACCAATCGTTTGTAGACTTGTGTAGATCTAGGAGCAGCTTTATGAAACACAATCATGACAATCTAAGGTTTAAATCTCCTTGGTTTCATCATGAAATTCCTTTGTTTCATAAACTTGTGCGTAGATTCATGGAATTGCGAGGGAGATAAATCGCTGGTAGATCTACGCATGACTCAAACCACTGGTGACACTTTTTCTCACATTCAATGATAATGACGGGTGTTGAATCGCACCAGAGGAAAGGTCACCAGTCCTTCAAAAAGCTTCATGAAACACAATCCAGGGTTGTGTTTCATAAAGCTGTGCGTAGATCCAAAAACCACTGGTAACCCTTTCTCGAACTTGATGACTACCCCTGTCCAGAGCTAAATCATACCCTAGAAAGGGTCACCGGTCGTTCAGAGTCTTGCATAGAGAAAAAATGTTTTATTAAACACAATCCAGGGTTGTGTTTCATAAAGCTGTGCATAGATCTACTTGTGTAGAACGACTGGTGACCCTTTCTCGGATTCGATGATGACCCCTGGAGCTGAATCACATCTGAGAGAGGGTAACCAGTCGTTCAGAGCCTTGCGTAGCTTAAAAAAGCATTATGAAACACAAAATCATGGTCGAAATTGCCACAGCGAACATGGTTTGTTATTACGCATACGTAGGAGCCACAAGAAAGAAAATAGACATAGGAGCTTCAAAATAGAAAGTGACGACCTACAATAACTTTTCATTGAACTCCAACGGTATCACAAATTTAATCAGGGTTTGGGGAGCGGTTATCATGTAGAAAGCAGACTCAGGAGAGAGATCTTTTTCTGTCAGTGCGAGATCTGTTAAATCCCAATTAGAAAAACAGATGTAGCACAAATGGTATCTGAGGAGGAGCAAGTTGAAGTTCAAACAAAATCTGGTATGCAAGATTTTTGAGGTCCAGAAGTTATCTTGTTTTGGACTATCCACTCCTATTATCAATTTACGCAGAGGTGTGGGGTTTAAAAGTTCAATGACATGCTATGGTGCGTTGCTGGTATCTGCTTCTCAAACGATGCACAATACAATGATTTACCACACTAAACTACTGATCTCATTACAATCTTATAATTACCACTGTAATAAATGTTCAAGGAATGAAAATGATGATAATGATGATGACGGTGTGATGTTGGTGATGGTGGTGATGATGGTCATGGTGGTCATGCTGGTGATGATGATGATAGTGGTGGTGATGGTGGTCATGGTGGTGGTCATGGTGGTGGAGATGATGATGATGGTGGTCATGGTGATGATGATGATGATGGTGGTGGTAATGGTGGTCATAGTGGTGGAGATGATGATGATGGTGGTCATGGTGATGTTGGTGATTATGATGGTGATCGTGGTGGTGATGGTGATGTGATGATGGTGATGTGATGACGATGGTGGTGATGATGATGTTGATGGTGGTCATGGTGGTCATGGTGATGTGATGATGTTAATGGTGATGATTGTGGTTATGATGTTGGTGATTATGATGGTGATCTTGATCGTGGTGGTGATGGTGATGTGATGATGGTGATGTGATGATGGTGATGATGGTGATGATGATTATGATGATGATGATGGTAGTAATGATGATGATGGCGATGATGATGATGATGATGGTGGTGGTGGTGGTGATGATGATGATGATGATGATGATGATGATGATAATGGTGGTGATGATGATGATGATGATGATTGAAGGGGTGATGGTGATGATGCTGCTGATGATGATAGTGCTGACAATTTTGATGGTTTTGATGGTGATGATGGTGATGCTGGTGATGGTGGTGGTAGTGATGATCGATGATGATGATGTATTAGATCATGATTTTAGACAGAAGTGGTTGTGATGGAGATGGTGATGCCATTGCTATATACTAACACTACTCATGATAATGATTTTGAATAATTACAGTGATGATGATGGTGAACTACCATAAAGTGCAATAATATTGATAATAATAATGAAAAATACATTTTGAACTAGAAAAAGAAAAATAATGATAATGCGGAAAAATGCTTATTGAAGACAGTGGTTTTCATCAATAAAAATAATGGTTGACAACAAACAACATAAATGTCCGATAACCCTGAAAAACATCATCATTCATAGAGAATTCCAGACCTTCAATGTTTCTATAGATCTGCAAACAATAGCAATTTCAAACAATACCTCATCTATCAAAAATAATTTTTACCCTGACCTGCCCATGGCTTTATGAATTACCCAGGCACCAAGGAATGTATCTTGTAGGCCTACCTCATCAAGACCATGTTCAAACATATCTTTCAAAGTTGCTTCCACTAAACTAGGTTTGGTGTAGGACAGGTGTCACACTATCAATGGGGAAGGTGCTTTCTAGTGTGCATATCAAGCTATTATAAGCCATTTCCATAAGATAAAGTGGGTCATATGGGACCATAGCTCCGTACGATTTGTAAAGAACTGTGTGGACACAACAATCACAAGCCAGTTCCGATTCGAATAGCGCTACAAAGGAGCATTGAATTGGCGTTCGACTTAGTTTTACGGAATTAGTTTATCTCGTGTTTATTCAGAATGCTTGAATAAAGTTGTTTCTTTGTCCAAAATCCTCTGTCTTGTCTGCTCACAGTGTACAGTTGTCATGTTTTCTTTCAGTTTTGTTCAGCTATTTCCCTATTCCCATTCTAACTGTGACCCAATGCATATTCTGTTGAATCATTTGAATCCCCTTCTCAAGACCCACCTATTCAAACAGTTATGATTTAATTCTGTAGTACATTTTCAAAGACGCACATCAAGTTAGTTTATAATTAAGTAGTTTGTTTTATATTAATTATGTACTATGTATTGATTATTTTTACCGGTATTATGATTAGACAGACCATCTGTGCGCTTTGGAACACCTGAATAAAGCGCCTTATAAATGCAATTATCATTATTATTATTATTATTATTATTATTATTATTATTATTATATTCTGGATTGGTTAGCACCTCTGCAACAGTGATTCTCTAGGTACTTGCCAGTGAAAGTCTGAATGGGGTACTAAATACTTAAAGATGACATGAAAACAGCCATTGCCTTTTGTTAAACAGCTGACATGATGACCCAAGTATCGTTTTATCTCTGAAAGAATGTTGACTATTATTTGATTACAGCCACCTGCTTTCGGATAGAGATGCAAGGCTCCTTCATTTATCATGTAAATATGAAGATGAGCCTGCTTGTCAGTGAACTGGTATCAACAAGTTCATTCCAAATCATTGATACAAACTCCCTTTAAAATGATTGTTTCTGACTACATACCAAACCTTCCATTTCATAACCTGGTTGCAAAATTTGCAATGCTCATGACCAGGTGTTTAGCGGCGTACTTTCGAACAACCGGTGTAAACTTGCAGGGGAGTGGTGATGTAGGAAATAATATGAAAGGCAATTCTTTGGGGGGGGGGGGGCTTTTTAACCAGAACAAGAAGTAAACTTTGAACTTCTGATTTGCATTCTAACGTCTTACTCTCTTTGAAATGATAAAAAGTAGACCTCTAAATTCCCCCTAAATGTTGGGGAAGTTTGGTTAAAAACTAATACTAAAGACAGGGAATGACGGTTCTCATCTAACAACAAAAATTAATAATACGAAAGACTTTTAGACTTTTCAACCAGAACTACCAGTAAAAGGTCTTTTCAAAACCGTTGATTTACAGTTCATGCTTTCACAGCATTCGAACATTATTCTTTGAAACAATATCAAACAGACCTCCAGATTCCCCCTAAAATGTTAATGGATTTGGTTCAAAACTTAAACTAAAGACAATAAATGATGGTTGCCATCTAACACATAAAATGAATATGAAAATGAATTTATTTTTTTCAGACGTATCAACCAGAACTAGCAGTAAATTGTATTCACACCTCAATCTTTTATAGCATTCCAACCTCTTACTCTCTTTTTGAAATGATAAAAAACAGGTCCCCTGATTCCCTCTAAATTTGAGGATTTTGAAGAAAAAACACAACTACTCTCTCACCAAAGACAAGGAATAATGCTTGTCATCTAACACACAAAATGTACAAATCAATGGAGAAAGGGGGCTAATGATGTCCCAAAAGGACAATCAAATGACAGCAAAAATTTATCACTTTTCACATCAAGTGTCACTCAACTTTCGAATGTTTGGAGTTGACCAACGGCGAAACATAGAAATTCAAGCATATTCAAAACCAACTTTCCCATATACATGATATAATTCATTATCAAGGCCATTCATTGTAATGCAAATGTTGAAGGATCGCATGTGTCTGAAAAATATCACAAACTAGCTGGTAACTTTCTTTAAAAAAAGGGATTTTTCTGTAATACTGTGGAAAAATAAAGCACTTCTTTGAACACTTAGACATATCTTGTTTATCAATAAGATTACATCAAATGCCTAGAAATATAAGAAACATTATCAGATTAAAATAAGAACCCCCCACAAAGAATAACGTAACACAACTCAGGACAAAGAGATATAATATGTTAGCAATATCTTTTATTTTCCTTACATGTTAGCTGTCATAAACAGGAATTTGTGATAAAAATTGATAAAAATATGATACACTGTACGTTAACAACACCTAAAAAAGTGGCTGATATTTAGGCAAGTTCAGTATTTTTCTTCAGATTTAAGCTAAAGCGACTGAGAATCTTGAAATGTTGAAACTTCAAAGAGAGCAAAAGTGTTTTCTAAACTTGAAAACAAGCCTACCACTCATCAGTTGATAATATTTCAAATTTACTTTCCAAACCTGCATAATATCCATGGGAAAAATGCGACAAATTGCACTGTACATCCTAAATATGCCAAAGAATGGATTGTCCACATTTTTGCTGGCTAAATTACATTAGGAAATTTAAAGAATGTGATGTATCTATGGAAAAAAAATATTGCCTGAAATTGGTGGAATCTTTTGTTTCAAAAGCACTTTGATTTGAAAATATGCTTCGTAGCGTTATTGAACTTGCCGCAACCTCAATGAAGCTAGAATTTCAAAGAAAATAAACACACAACATTGAAACAAATTTTATGATTGTCTCATATTTTCTAGCTTCAATCTATATGATCCAGATGTATGTCTGCAAGCTAGCCATATTCAAAATGCAAAACAGTAGTTCTGTGAATTTGATGAACAACATAGTTTCGCTTTGATATGTGTCTGTTTGAATTTTCAGTGATAAAAAGTGAAACCAATTCAAATCATATTTGATGACCAATCTAAGTTGATGACCCACCTTTGTCATTAACTTTTAAAACGTCTCTTAGTTAAGCCTTCAGCAACTGAACCGCCTGAAAGTTCCCTTTCAGATACTCACTGTAGCGAGTTAAAGAACCTGACCAAATTTTAAAAAGTATACTCATTTTAGAGACGCTGCATCAGAGTGCGCTAATTTGATTGGTACATATGTTAATTGTGACCAGCTCTCTATCAGTCGCCTAGTCCAGGCTCTGGCCGTTTTTTTTTTATCTATTTCCTCTCCCTCTCTTGCACTCCTCCTATTCATGCACTCAACCCCACGGACAGCGCGACCCCCTCCGATTCACTGCCCGGCTAAAGTTAGCGGATGCCACCGTCTTGACTATTCGGGGCGTTTCTACTGGTTATCAGATAAATCACGTAAACAGTCCAGGCAGTGGACTATCAGTCGCCTAGCAAAAGCCACTTTGCAT
>BQKZ01000024.1:277114-301241 GCA_036244855.1 Temnopleurus reevesii
CTTTCATTCAGACCTGCACAATAGCTTTCACAAACAGGAATGTAAATTCCCAGTTTATTCACTGAACATGTGCCACAGCTGCTCAACACTTCTCTACAGAAAATGTATGTTGCCTGCACCTAGCCATTGCCAATGCTTGAATGGAAGTCGTTTGCTTTGTCAAAATATGTTGTCCCTTCTCCTTACAGTGATTCATTTGCTGAAGATATGTTCCATAATAAATGAGTGAACACTCATACAAGTATTTATCTCCTTTCACTTTGTTCTTTCTGTTACAAATTATTCATATTGATGAAAGTGGGGAGTATTAAATACATTCCTATAGATTAAGTAATGTAGAACTACCCATATTATTCATTTTTCTCTACTTTATACCTTTATAAGATCAGAATGTTACCAATACTCCAATTGATGAACTTCACCTTTCCCACAGCTAGTGATTTCAATTAAATGGTCATCAGTGTGAAGGTTGTCTATTTGCTCTAGCTTGTGGTATAGACTATACTAGAATCCATGGCAAAGGCTGTTAAAGGGAGAACTTCAATATTGTTTTGTCAAGCCAGATTGCTATCCTAATTCCCCAAGTTGATAAGAGCTAGAAAGCCATTTTAATATTAAGGATGTTAGATATTCCAAATGGGTATTGGGTGATGTATTTGAATTTTGAATCATCACATTCTATGCCATTATTTGTGTTAGATGTGAATATTATCAATGGAGTAAGTTGAAAAGAGTTTAAGAAAAATGGGAGGAAAATGTGGAAATTATATCGCTTTATGGATTGTGCATTAAAAGCAGAGCAAGGATGTTTTAATATTCCAAATAAGCATTGGATGATGTATTTGAATTTTGAATCATCATATAATATGTCATCATCTATGTGAAAATATTATCAATGGAATAAGATGAAAAGATTTGATGAAAAATGGGAGAAAAATATGGAAATTGTATTGCTTTACAAATCGTTCATGTGAAAGCAGAACAATTTGTGCATGATGAAGTTTTTACAACAATTGAAAAAAAAATCCCTACAAATGAAAATAGATAGGATCATGAAAGAATAGCTACTCATATCATTAAAATATATCAGATTCCATGGCACAGACTATTAAAGGTAGAAGATCCATATTGTTTACTCACGCCAAAATTGCAGCCACTGTGAGCAGAAGAAAAAAACAAATCGGACAAAGTAATCAACTGTCATTAAGACCTTCACAATAGCTTTCACAAACAGGAATTTAACTTCCCTGTTTATTCATAAAACAGATGTGACATCCGGTCAACATTTTTCCACAGAATAACATAACAGAAAGTTGCTGTATTTTGCACCTATTGTCAATGCTGGAATGGAAGTTGTTTGCTTTGACAAAGTCCTTTGTCCCTTCTGCTCATGGTTATTGAATAGATGCAAAAAGAATGTTAACAATTACTCTCATTGATGAACTTCACCTTTCCCACAGCTAGTGCTTTCAATTAAATGGTCATCAGCTGGAAGGTTGCCTATTTGCTCTAGTTTGTGGAACGGAATAGATTAGATTTCAGGACAGAGACTATTAAAGGGAGAATAGATTGGTAGATTGGCAACCTGGGCCATTTTCAGTAGATAATATAGAGGGCAGATAGAGCTGGGTGGTGTTTCACCAAGATAAGACTTTAATAACATTTTTACGCATAACTAATCGCAGTTCTTGTGCTGAATGATCGAGAATCTTATGCGTATATCTCATTAACGTAAGCCAGTCTCTCTTAAAGGGGAACTACACTCAGACATTAAATTTATATCATTAAATGAAGAAAAATAAGATGAACAAACTGTGAAAATTTGAGCAAAATCAGATAATCCATTCAAAAGTTATGAATCTTCAAAGTTTTGGTTTACACCTCTCATGGGCTCCTTAAATTGGCAAACGTACAGGCACAAAATGGCTGCCAACATGGAGAACTTTCCATTCACTTTGTACACAAAATTTGACATTTTCCTCTTTTTCCAGAAAAGTATACAAAATTTTGTTTCTTCGGTTAAGTATATTATAGCCACATCAATTCTGCAAGCATTCCAGAAAGAACGGGGTTGATTCCTCATTTGAAATATTATATTGATCCATTTTCAATAAATCTATATACAAAGTGAATGAGGAGTTCTCCATGTATGACATCACAGATTATGCTAATTAGCTATATGCATGCCAACTCAAGGATGCCCAGCACAGGTGGAAAGGATAACTTTAAAAATTCATAACTTTTGAACGGATTATCCAATTTTGCTCAAATTTTCACAGTTTGTTCATCTGATTTTTCTTCATTTACTGACAGTACATAATATCTGGGTGTAATTCCCCTTTAAAGTCATATGTTACTTTAAGAACGACTTGGTGAGACACTGCAAGGTTTGAATTTGCTTGATTGAGACCACTTACATTCATAAGATTTTATCAAACGTATGAGTGCAGCAATCCTACAACAACACACACCTAAAAGCACAATTTGGGCAAAAAGAAGTAACTATCTTCCATAACATTGAGTTAAATAGGAGAGGTTTCACCTTTAAAGCAATAGACCAGTTTTGGGACGAGGGCGCTTCAGATATTTAACTAGTTTGCGAGATGCAGTAAAGTTATTACCATAATGCAGTTTTTCAATAGTAAATTAGAGCATGTTCATAGTTTGTTTGAATGAAATCAACCTAGAAATGGCTTAATTACCGCAAAATAAAAAATCNACCTAGAAATGGCTTAATTACCGCAAAATAAAAAATCATGCTGCGGTCGTATCTCCCAAGCACAACATGCTTCACGTACAAAATGAACGCGAACTCACACCCCGCAGACAATACCACTGATCGCATCGCCCATTTCAGGCCGACGCTCCCCGTGCAAAAGCACTTTAGCACACCGTAGGAATAATGGCTGAATGACGTGTTCGGCATAAAATACACAAACTACGAGCACAAATGTACTCCTAATATCCTACACAGATATATGTAGGCATGTAAAGCAACTTGTGAATACATCAGCTCGTTTAACATCACTTTCTGCATCCCGGTCATTACGAATCTATACCTTTAAACATATGTTGCTGTGCCATTAACTTTATAGACCAGCATAAGGATATCTAAACAGTCTTGTTTATAATTAGCACCCTTCTAACAACAAAACTTGTCTGACATACTAGACTGTACATGCCCCATCTAAAAGATTTATACCATCAGCAGCCCTTTCTGCCAACCAATTTAAGACCTTTATTAAATCCATTCTTATCCATCCCATCCCATGAATTAAAATGTCTGTAAAAGCCCATTTTTAACATTTTATCAATATTTTTTCTCATTTCATTATCATATTTTTGAGGTGGATAGGCCTTGTTGAGATATTGGTTTAAAAGATTATCTTATTTCTGTTTAAAAATGTATTTTCAATGAAGCAGAAGCATTGCCTTTAATGTAGTATTGATGAACGATTCAGTTCGCAGACTGGCATAAGGATAACAGCCTTGTCTATAATTAGCACCCTTCCACCAACAAAGCTTGTCTGATATGCTAGACTGTACGTGCCCTATCTAAAAGATCGATACCATCAGAAGCCCTTTCTGCCAAACCTTTCAAAGGTAAGGACCTTGGTTTATGATCATTAACCCTTTCAGGATGAAAGAACTTTTGATGTAGTGCTCTTAAAATACCAGATGCATGAGCAGAAAGAGAAGAAAAAAATTCTACACTCAATCTTACCCTTTTTATTCTGTCAACATTTGTTGCTGGAAACAAATGATTTTTGTAATGAAAACAATCTCTAAAATAGTCATAAATTGGCAATGCAGACATCATTTGAAAATCACGATTTTCCATACAAATTGCAACTTTTTACCTTAAACACGACTTTTGATGAAGAAAATTCAATATGGTAACATAACATTTAATTGGAGCATTCTGAAAAGAGAATTTGAAATTTAAGTGTTGCCAATTTAGGAAAGGAATACTGATTGAATTTGTTTTAAAATAATTCCTGTCCTGAATGGGTTAACCCTTTGGATGTGACAGAAGCCAAGGACAGTGTGCATTTTGGGATAACCGGCTTCTACAGAAGCCCAGATTACAAAGATGCCAAAAATTAGCTCGACTCTTAACATGTAGAATTTTGGATCTCATTTTATTTTAGCAATTCTAAAAACAAAACTAACATATCCAGAAAGAGAAAATTGTCACTTTCCTTAACAACAATCACTGAAAAGTCAGAAAACAGTATTAGTTTGTTCTATTGTTAGATGAATGGAGACATATGTGCAAACTATGTTACTTTGTTTGTGAGCCACAACATATATTTGTTATGTATTCGTGCATGATTTGCTTCTGTTTGTGAATGAGTTCAATAAGATCTTTCATTGAAAGCAAAAAAACTATAATACATTATAAACCATGCATATCTCTTTTAGCATTGGAAAACTTTCTATAATATTCTTATCCTATCTGCTTAATGGGTTATCGTCCATACTTTGTAAACATATAAGCACAGAGGATAAACAGGCTCCAATGTTTATAAAGATGTTTAAAATGTCTACAAGCGTTTCAGAAGCATATTCCCCATGACACATCTAGAATAGTCACTATAAAGTGCCTAACAGTAAACAGGGGTTCCTACATGTATCTGACAATATTTTCATGTGTCAATGTAAATATTACCCACAAAATCATGAAGAAGTGTTCAGATTGCCGTAATACACCTAAAATGCTGTAATAATCAACTTCGATTGTGGGTGTATATGGAAAGACAAGACAAGACAATAATTTTTTGCATTGTGACACTCTAGAATAATGCGCCCATGAGACATTTTTTTTTCATTGGATGCCTAATTCAGATGTAAGTGTGAAATGGTTCAACACCCTTATGATGAGAGTGCATATGACATCTACACCTGAGTCCTATAGTCTCCAAGGCTCGTCAGAAATTATTTACGTCATTTTTTGTGGTTCTGTCTCTCACCTTTCAATCAGAGAGTTGTGGTTCAAAACCAACTGTGGGCATTAATCTCCTTCCGCAAGAAATTAACTCATATTGTGCTGCACTCTACCCAGGTGTGATTGGGACCTGGCTTGGAAGGTATAATACATTTGCAAACTTTATGAAAATCCTTGAATCTTGCTCAGTTGCCAGATTATGATATCCTTATACTCTATAAAAAAAATTCATCCTGATATATAACAAATAAGTCTTTAATTATTTTTTTTTTGGTATAACATTAATTTTGTTTAAAGAAAATTGCCAACGGCCGGATTCTAAATGAGTACAAATTAAGCTCTGAAAACATTAGGTTTTGAAATCAACGTTAAGTGATTCAAAAAAGCTAAAATTTGATATATGACCTACATAGACAGGCTGTGTAGGAATAGAGCATCTGACATACAATTTATCAAATTTTCACAGTTATTTTGATAGTGCCTGTGTAACTTTCTTAATTGGGGTAACACCCTTTTGACAAGAGTGCATATGCGACATCCACACCTGAGCTCTAAGTCTCCAAAGGCTCGTCAGAAATGATTTGCATTATGAAATAGAGTTGTGAAAACGTCACAGTATTATGGTTATAAACCAACCAATGGCGTGAATTTCCTTCAACCTAAATTCATTCACATTGTGCTGCACTCAACCCAGGTGAGGTGAATGGCTACCTGGCAAGAATATCTATTCCTTGAAATGCCGGGTGCGCTGGTGTTCGCTGGACTAATGTCAGGGTAATATACTGCAAAGCACCTTGACTCTGCAGAGTGGATACGTGTGCTATATGACTTGCATAAAGATCTATTATTATTATTATTATCATGTAAGGTGCGACAATTTCTTAAAGCCTGATTGACATCTAAATGTATAGTGGTGTAACACCCTTTTGATAAGATTGCATGTGACATCCACACCTGAGCCATTTAGTCTCCAAGGCTCGTCAGAAATTATTTGCAAGATGAAATAGAGGTGTGGAAACATCATAGTGTAGTTGTTCTGCGTCTTTCCTTTCAAGCAGAGGGTTGTGGTTCAAAACCCTCTATGGGCATTAATCTCCTTGAGCAAAAAATTCATTCACATTGTGCTGCGCTCTACCCAGGTGTGATTGGGACCAAGGTTGGAAGTGACCAATTTTGGTTAAAGGCATTGCAGAACATTGATTTCGTTTTAAAAAAATTGTCAACGGCCAGATTCTAAATGCTACCTACATGGTTGGCATTGTCCATTTAACAACATTAAGTGCTTCAAAAAAGTTAATATCCATATATGAACAACATAGCAGACTGTGTAGGAATAAAGCATAAGTGATAAACTTATATTACATTTTCATAGCTACTTTGATAGTGCCTTCTTAACTTTCATCTTTCTTCGCATGTTGTTTTTTATCAATCTGAATGTAATAGCATGAGCCAGGTAGCTTGATTTGATGTGTTTTTTTAATAACAAAATCATACATAATGTGTGACAATTTCTGAAAGCATGATTTGTCTCTAAGTGTATAACGCGGTAACACCATTTTGACACGATAACATGTGACATCTGCACCTGAGACATTTGGGCTCCCAGGCTGGTCATAAATCATTTGCATTATGAAATGAAGTTGTGGAAACGTCATCGTAAAGTGGATATGACTCTTGTCTTTCAACCAGATTAGGTCTTGGTTCAAAGCATTAACCCATAGCATTAATTTCCTTCTGCAAGAAATTCATTCATATTGTGCTGCACTCTACCCAGGTGTGGTTGTAGACCGATTGAGTGACAGATTGTGGTCAATGAAGCATGGGATGCCTTATTAAAAAACTCTGCTGGAATACCCCTCAGGGAGTGGAAATGTGCATATATATAATGTGCTTACATGCCTGAGTCCAATGTGTGATGTGTACACTAATAGCTGTTTCTTCTTGCAATCCCTGCTGGTGTTGGGAAAAACAGTTTGTACAAAAACCGTACCAGCTACCCCAGGTAAATGGGATGCATTAAGAGCATTTCTATGATTACTTTATTTTAAGTCAAGCCTGGTTTGTAAATGTGCACTGGTGTAACACCCTTTTGACAAGATTGCATGTGACATCGCCACCTGAGACATTTGGGCTACCAGGCTAGTCATAAATCATTTGCGTTATGAAATGAAGTCAAAACCATCACACATGTGAAAGGTACGCAAGAAGGAGTACTGGTAAGGGGTTTGGAGGGAAGGAGTGAAGGATGGCGAGGAAGAAAGAATGGAGAAAGAGAGGGAGGAATGAAGGGAGGAAGGAAGGAAGGAAGACACAAAGGAAAGGAGAAAAGGAGGAAGAAAAGGAGGAAGAAAAGGTAGGAAGGGAGGGAGGGAAGGAAGGAAGGATCCTGTATGGAATGAGGTCACTACAAAATGAGTGAAAGCTACAAAAATGCACTTGATTTTCATTCCATTTTCACTCTTTTCAGAGATTCACACTTCTCCGAGTGAACATCTTATTCCATCTTTTAGATAGTATGTCTAGCATCAATCTTGGACAGATAATTAATGGTACTTGAATCTTAGAAATTACTAGAACTTCTGATCCCACAAGAAAAGCATGTTCCTCTGACTGACACACTTTGCTATGATAATTTCTAAGAGTTGGCTTTATCAGATCAGGGGCCTGTAACATAAAAGAGATGCAATTAATTTTCAATTAATCATACTTTATGATACATGTATTGCCATAGACTTTCGATTAATATCTGTCGTAAGTTTAATTGCATCTTTTATGATACAGGCCCAATTTACTTTAGAGACCAAGTTAAAATATTTGTACCACATCATCATTCATTTATCATGTATTATTAAACAATTATCAAATCAAGCTGTCTGACTAATATTAAGTACATTCAGATTGATGAAAAAAAACAAAGAAAGCAAAAAGAAGGAAATTATAAAGGCACTATCAACATGAAAATTGAATAAAGCATTCAATGTCGCTCAATTACTGTACAGTGTGTCTATGTGTACGTAGGTGATATTTTCGACTTCACTAAACGTTGATTTTGAAGCCTAATCTTTTCACAGGTTTGTTTTGTTCTCCATCAGCAGTCAGGGAAACTCTCACTTTATTGAGATCTCATTTTTTCAAGATAATACGCAGTTCAGCGATAGAGGTCGGAGCGCTACGAATTTGTGCGGGTCAGATCGCCTGTGTAAAGTGAATGGCAATTTGTTTTTCAGTCTTACATACCAATCATTAAAAAATGATTAACAAAATCTCTCAGGGTGGTGAATTTTCTGACTAACATATAAGGTGGAAAATTTATTTCTCTTCAACATACTAGCAAACGAAAATTTGCCACCTTAAGCTTTTTTTTTAATGATTTTTTAATGATGGGTATGTAAGACGGAAAAACAATTGCCATTCACTTTACACAGGCGATCTGACCCGCACGAATTCGTAGCGCTCTGACCTCTATCGCTGAACTGCGTATTATCTCGAAAAAAACGAGATCTCGATAAAGCGAGAGTTTCCCTGACTGATCAGCCATGTAGGTAGCCATTAGAATCTGGCAGTTGAGAATCTTTTCAACGAAAACAACATTGAACACTGTCTTTCAGTAATTTTAGACATTTCTCAAACCACAGAGGAGTATGTCACAAACTACTTTAGATCATTTCATAATTGTAATTAAACTATAAAACATACTGTTCCTAGGCCTTGTAGACTCCCCCTGGACCCAAGAGAGAAGTTTGTTACTAAAATGAAAGTTCAAAATATGGTTAGCAGAACATAACACTGTGTACCCTTCATAAAAACATGTAACCATCTAATTTAGATTGTGTATTAGATCCATTAGCAACGAAAATGTTTTTTTCCCTGATCATTCTAATCTTGTAAATTATGATCTGGTACTAATTCACCTGTTTTGATTGATGATTTGATAATAAAGACATAATAAGAACAAGAAAAAATGAGAACAACGCAATTGTTGAACAAAAGTGAGATTACCATAATTAACAACAATTACCGTACTCTCAGCCATTAAGAATTGGGTAGACACTTGGGCTTCCTGGGTTATTTTTGAACTCAACAAAAAATATGTTATCTTATTGTATTTCTCAGAAATGTTTTGATCATCTTCAAATCATTCTACTCAAGCTTGTGGTTATCGCAAATCTTGGTTTTCATTTCCAAATTGGATGCAAGAGATTACAGAATTATTGTTCAGTTCCTCGCCACCCTGCACTGATTCAGTGTTGTGCTAACTGATATTCACATTTTCCATAAAAGGAGGAAAATTATTTGCATCATTATTTTCTCCCGGTGCAATAAGAATATAGAAATGCCCAATAAACATTCTGGAACCCTGTATGCAATTACGTCATTTTTTTTTCAAAATTAGAATAATACCTGTATGAAAAGGCATTCCAGAACATTGTTAAGACAATACAGCAATTTCTAATTTATCTAATTCTAAATGAACTCAAGAATTTTCCAAATTTTGCACAGTATCTTTTTAATCCTTCAGAAAAGAACCATTTTTTCAGCATCCCCACAATATTTGTATTTAATAGATCAAACCCAAATATGTATCTTTAAATTCTTTGGAAAGGTATATGTTTTCATCTACCTTAGATAAACTTTTTTTTATAAGTATGAATTAGGAGCAGAGATATTTGAAGGTAATATGAAAGCCTCCATAATAGTAAGTTATACCAAACAACTATTCAGACAGATTGTTTATTTCTTGAACTTCTTTGACATTTATTTCAGTTGAACAAAAAAAAGAAATGTATATTTTTCATGGAGTTACAAATGACTCTTCCTACATTTATAATGAATTAAGAGTGAAAAGGCATGTAAAGTTATCTAAATTTTTTTATCCAAAATGTAAACTTAACAAAATCTATTGTAAATTGGTATCAATCAATAAAATAACATGGCATATCCTTTCAAAAACAGTGAGAGCAAATCACGTACCCTACTATTAAAAATAGATACTACACTAAAATTTGTTTTTGGTTTTTTGTTCTATAATACACTCGTAATCTTAATTTATAACAAATTAGGCTTTCAGTGTAACAAAACAAAAGATAAACAAAAGAGATTTTTCACTGTCTCACATACAGACATGTCAGTCATTGTTGCGCAGGCATGATATGCTCATTTACTTTATCACAGATCATAAGAGCTTCCTAGCTGTAGCAGTCTGGCAAGCACTGGTAACTTGATCTAGGTAACCCGGAAAACATGGTGTTGGCATTCAATGACTTCATGTGGAAACAAAGGTCCCGTTACACAGCACCCTACTTTAGATTGCCTAACGCCAGTTCAAGGGGAATGGGATGAGAATCAAGTTGTCAGCTTGAAAACATGCAAGTGTAACATACTCATCTGCCTGACATAGCAACATTACAGTCTAGTTAGTAAATCCAAGCACTGTATACATGATATAGGTTAACAAAACTAGATATAAACAAAAGAGATTGTTCACTGTCTCCTAATGCAAACATGGCAGTCATCATTGTGCAGGCATGATATGCTCATTTGCTTTACCTCACAGATCATAACTGCGTCCTAGTAGCATGGCAAGCACTGATAACCTGATATAAGTAGCCCGGAAAGCATGGTGTCGGCATTCACTGACTTCATGTGCAAACAAAGGTCTTGTTACAAAGCATCCTACTTCATATTACCCAAGTGCAAATCTAGAGGAATGGGATGAGAGTCACAGTTGTCAGCTTGCAGACATGGAAGCATTACATACTTATTTGCCTGACATAGCAATATTATGATCTAGTAAGTGAAGCTAAGCACTGTATACATGATAAAGGTAACCTGTAACAAAGGTCTTGCTACATGGCAGCTAATTCACATTACTAGACGCCAGATCTAGGGGAATGGGACGAGAATCAAGTTGTCAGCTTGAAAACGTGCAAGCGTGACATATACTCATTTGCCTGACATAGCAGAACTGCAGTCTAGATAGTATAGGTTAGCATTGTATACATGATATAGGTAACCTGTAAAACAGACATTGTTACTTAAAGGCACTGTCACACATTGCAGTTGCACCATTTAAAAAATTCTCAAACCAAGCTGTCTGTCCTAGTTAAATATTCAGTTAGATGAAAAATCAACAGCGGATTTAAAAATAAAGAAAGTTATTCATGCACTATCAAGATATATGTGTATATTGATTTAAAGCATCAGGATAACGCATTAATTCCTGTACAAAGCCTATGGAGGCGACGTTTTAGATTTTTGCTTGTTTCATGCACTAAACGTTGATTTTAAAGCCTAATATTTTCCCAGTTTAGTTTATATGCACCATCAAACTTTCAGATAACCTCTAGGATCTGGCAGTTGAGGATTTTTTAAATGAAAACAATTTTAAACAATGGCTTTAATAACAGCTTACTTCACATTACCAAATGCCAGATCTAAGGGGTTGGGGTCAAAGGTCTAGTAATATGGATAGCAATGTTTAAATGATACAGGCAGCCAAGAAAACATAGTGTTTGCATATATATGTTGGCATCAGTTACAAACACAGGTGTTTTTTTTTTATTTGTTGTTTTATATTTGAGCAGGGTGGCCCTTTCAGTTGATAACAAACTGCTCGACCAAGGGGCCCTGTATCACAAGGTGTTACACAGCACCCCACTTTATATTACCCCAGGGTGGATATGGGGGGATGGAATTAGGGTCACATCCGTCAGTTTGTATCTTTACATACTCATTTGCCTGACCTAGCAGCACTGCAGTCTGGCTGTGTTGCTAACACTGATAACATGATACAGGTAACCCGGAAAGCATTAGATGACTCTATACAAACACAAAGGTCTCATTCCATAGCAGCCTCATTCACACAAAGCATTGTATGAACAGTTCTTATTGGTTATCCTTTGATCGGGGTAATAATAAGGTAAGAGCGCTTTGGGCCTTGAAAAGACAATACTGTGGGGGTGACAGATTAAGGGAATCTGGATTTGACAATCCTATGCAAGTCAATCCAACTGAGTCACTCTCTGCAGGTTGCAAACTGCCATGGTAGTTTGAACGGATTAACCCTAAAAAGCCCAAGGGGGGCACAATGTGCCCCCCCCCTACCACATAATCGTACACCACTCCTACATTTTTGGTCCGATAACGCTCAAATTTGGTGACTTTTTCTGAAATTTTGTTGCGGACATTATGATACCATTTTTATTATTATCCTGTATATCATGTTGCCATGGCAACCACAAAACAAACGGCACGTTTGTCTGTTTTTCGTATAATTTCATTTTTCGGCTTCAAATCTGCCCAAAAAGGCGTGGAAATGGTCACAATTTATGATTTTAGTTTGCTTTTGCTCTCTCGTTTGCATCTTGAACAGAAAACACGCTTTCCGACAATTTCTTTTGTTTTTCTTTGTTTTTAGTCACTTTTTTCATAAATATTTAACAAAATATTTAAAAATACTTTTTCCAACTTAATGCAAATAAAAGTACCCCAGACACTTCCAGAAAGCCCTAAAATCATATTGGTGAAGATTGGAGCTTAAAAAGTGAAAAATTAAAGGAATAACATGAACTTTTTAAAAGCTGTCTGGCGCCCTCTATCAGCAATATTGTGATAAATATGACATGATGCAATTATTGTCATATTTTGACCTCTAAATGCATCTAATGTGTTTAATAAAGTCATGGAAAGTGTTCCTAAGATATTAAAGGGGGGTAATACCACATTTCAGTCATTTTCAATCCACAATATTGATTTTAATAGACTTTATGTCAAAAGTGACAAAATTCACCCTTTTTTAATGTATTTTATTGAATTGCGCCCTCAAACGGTGACCTTGAGAAATTCTGATGGTCAGAAATTGTAGATTACGACTTGCTCGACATCTGTGCCAAATTTCAGCCCGATCCGTCAAATATTTTGGAAGTTCTCGAGGGGGGGCACAATGTGCCCCCCTCCCCCTTGGGCCACAGAGACATCAAAATAGCTTGGGCTTTTTAGGGTTAAGATCGTGAATGGGGAGGTGCAAGGTAAATATGCTGAACTGGGGGTAAACTGCTAGCTCTGCAGAGTGTGTGTGTGGGCACTGCAGTCAGACTATACCTAATCTTCTGAGCTGCGATACAATGTTATAACCATGTAATGAGAGGGACTTGGCAGTGGTAAATATGGCATGGCTCTTGCATGTGCTACACATTGGGAAATGGTTGTGCAATAATACAAGATGATGATTGTTATTTGTCATAAAGTTGATTTTTTTTTTACTAAATGAATGAGGGGTCCCTTCCCTAATCAAAGGAATGGTTTTAAACCTGAATATATTGTACTGCTTCGCCAGATTGCAATTCGCAATTTAGCTCCACCTACAGTTTTGGGCTAAGGACAGTTTCCTACGTGAGAAAAGAGGGCTCTACTCCTAGTCTGCAAGTACAGACGCTAGGCTTTCGGTGTGAGCATGATACAGAGTATGCATTCTCCCACTACGTGACACACTGCATTGTTTTTGCCTTTAGCTAGCCTAGGCTAGCCACAGGCTGTAGGAGAGATCAATGCTGTGTGTGATATAGTCACACAATACATACCCTGTATCACGCTCTGCGTATGCACACACCGGAAGCCTAGGGTATGTGCTTGCAGACTATTCTCCTCCAGCAATGTGAGGGAAACTCTATCCTCCTCAGTGTGAAAGCAAGGTCGAAAGCAATGCTGCGGTTTGGTCACCCAATCGGAACCAATCTATGCACCCCCAACGAGGCTTATAAGCTGATACAATATTTCATCCCCAGCTATAGGGCAAAATTAATGTTTGGTTGCCCTCCAATGCCTTTCTTTTTTTTTTTTTTACAAAAAGCGGGTATAGGTCAGTTGAAAATGATATTTTTTCAGTCGTTTTTCTTTTTTTTTTTGCAAAAAAAAATTGAGCACAAAATTCATGAAGAAAACAAAACTTGAGGGGAGAATCCTCCCCTCTCCCCCCAAAAAATCTGAATATGACTTTTTTAAACTCACTTCACATGTTTATCTCTATTTTAACAGTGATTCTTCAATTTGTTAATTTCCTTTAGCAAGAAATTCATCCACACTGTGCTGCACTCACGACAGGTGAGTTGAATGGGCACCAGTAGAAAGAAATTCCTTGAATGCAGTGAACGCCAAGTGGTAGCCATGCTATAGCCTGGATGATAATGCACAGAGCGCTTAGAAACACGTTGTATTAATCGCTATATGAATGTTGTGTATTATTATTATTATTATTATTATCATTATTATTATAGGTCAAAAGGAAAAAAAGTTCAGGTTGCGCCACTTTCAAAGCAGTGTAAATATTACATGGTGGCAAAGGATGATCAGCCGCCTAAACCTAAAAAATAGCCCCAGGAAAAATGAATGATGCCATTTTTGTTTTCAGGAGGAAAATATAATGAAAGCCCTTAAAACATATTTTTACCCTGTTCCAGAAGGTTGGTCGGTGGAGGGTAGTTTAACAACTATTTTATTACTAATCCTTGGTTACTCCCATTAGATTAACTCTGCTACCAGATCACTACTGGACTGTGACATATTAGAAACGCCATGTCAATCTCCCTCAGGAAAAGGGGGTTAGTTGACAGGTAGAGAGATGATCATTATTTCAGAGCAGACAGGTCAACCAAAACTCAGAGTTGGAAATCCAATATGATTTTCAATTCAAATCAATTCAATTTATTTCATTCAGATTAAAAAAGTACATACATATAGGGTAAAAATGTATAAAATTTAAAAGAATGAGGAGACAACTTGGAAGACAAGAATCTTATTAGCTGCTGCCACCAGATGGGATGTCATAGGACCAAAAATAGCCAATAGGATCATTAATGGTTTTCATCCACACCGTGCTGCACTCAACCCCGATGAAAATGGGTACCTGGCAGGAATTTATTCCTTGGAATGCCTGAGTGGCTTGCTCGGCAGTGATAGCTAGGGTAATAATATGGTACCCAGCATCAAGCGCAGTAGAGTATATGCATAGTGTTTGCACTGTATAAATGGACCTATTATTCACATTATTACACTAGGCAAAACGATGCCAGAACGCTAATCTTGCCAAAAGTGAGAACAGAGCACGGTAAAATGTCGATATCATTTGCAGGACCTGTAGCCTGGAACAGTTTACCAAAATATATCAGAGAAAAACGCTCTTTCCACTTGTTCTATGCAGATACTAAAAAGTATTTCTTAGATAAATACATGTNAATGAGGAGACAGCTTGGAAGACAAGAATCTTATTAGCTGCTGCCACCAGATGGGATGTCATAGGACCAAAAATAGCCAATAGGATCATTAATGGTTTTCATCCACACTGTGCTGCACTCAACCCCAGTGAAAATGGGTACCTGGCAGGAATTTATTCCTTGCAATGCCTGAGTGCCTTGCTCGACAGTGATACCGTGGGTAATAATATGGTAACCAGCGTCAAACGCAGTAGAGTATATGCATAGTGTTTACGCTGTATAAATGGACCTATTATTATCATTATTATTATTATTGGTGTTGATATTCAAAGTTAGATTGCAAGGCTGCTAACTCTCATGCTTTGCTAGTGACTTATTCATTTTGGTAATTTTTAACTCTCAAAATCTTGTTTCATTCTTTTCCTTACTGAAAAAGTATACTGTTTAATGTTAGAGTAACTGAATTGTACCTATTTTATTTTTTTTGTCATATGTATATATTTTCCATTTTAATAATAATAAAAATAATACATGTAATTTATATAGCACACATATCCACTCAGTAGAGTGCTCAAGGCAAATTTTGTTTATTTCATGTCATCGTCTCTTTAGCTTAATCCTATACTTGCTATTATTTTTTTTACACATTTCCCAAGCTCCGCATGCTCTCCTAATGTTTTCTCTTTTTATTCTGTCCTTATTAGCAGCGTCCCTTGCTTTTCTCGTCTTGTACTGCTGGTCTTCTTTTTTGGTCTTAGAAACCAATTTTTGTAAATGTATATAAATTTGTAATTCATTTCTGATTATGAGTTCCTATTGTTCATTTTCTTTCTTTGAGGGGTCCGCACTCGACAAGCATTGCTTTTTAGCGGACCCCTCCACTTCATCAGTATTCCTATTATTATAAAAAGAAAGAAAGCACTCCATAAAATGTATTTTTTTACTTTGTATGTTAACTGCTTTGTACAATAATTGTCAATGTTATGTTCATTATACTTTTGTTATACAGAGTTTTATTCAACCTTTTTTTGTAAATGTTCATTATACTTTGTATTATTTAATAAATGAATTGAATTGAATTCACATGCATTTCTATTCATCTAATCTTCTTCTTCTTCTTCTTTCTCCTTTTTTCCTCTTTTTTCTTTGTAATCAAGATCCTGCAAAAGACCATCAGTCTCTTGCCTGGCAATTCTAGTTTGAAAGCACAAACCCGAGACTTTTGGTATGTGAGTGTGCAGAGCATGATACAGGGCATGCGCTGTATGACTACATCACACACATACAGCATCGCTCTATCTGAGAGCACGAGACACACAATGAGACACACTGTGTATACCCTGTATCACTCTCTGTGTTTGTGCACAACGAAACCCAAGGGTCTGTTCTTGCAGACTAGGCAATTCTGAATGAGATATCCACCTGATTCATCTTTTATGTATGTTTATATTATGTTTGTCTTTTCAAAGAAAATAACAACATTAAAGATAAAGACAATACTTATTTTGTCATTCTTCTTTGTTTTCTTGTCTTCATTCCATCCTCACCTATCCGCATTCCTTTTCCTCCTACTTATCTTCCTTCAGTTCTTCACCTGTCGGTTCACCCCTTGTAAAATGCTAATCAGAGAGTAGCTATCACCTAGTTTCTTGTTTTTTTTCTTCCGCCTCCGTTCCTCTGTTTTTATCTTTTTCTTGTCCTCCCAATTCTTCTTCTTCTTCTTCTTCTACTTCTTCTTCTTCTACTCCTTCTCCTTTTTCTTTTTTCTTGTTCTTTTTCTTCTTCTTCTCCTTCTTCTTCAGCTTCTTCCCTTTCCTCTGAGCTTGCAACTGACAGTTATCCCGTGCTAATCAGAGAGGAACTATCATTATATTTTCTCCTTTTTCTTTTCCCTCTTCCTTGCTCCTTATTTATTCTTCTATTCCTCTTCTCCTTGTAGCTTTTATTGTGTTCTTTATCTTTCTATGTAATCAGATCTTGATTTTATGTATGCTAAATCATGGTGTTTTTTTTAAATAAACACTGCATTTTTTTAATGAGTCAGAAAATAAGTACCATAACAAATGTAATGCTTCTTCTTCTTCTTCTCCTCCTCCTCCTTCCTTTTCTTCTTCTTCTTATTCTTATTCTTCATCTTCTTCCTCTTCTTCTTCTTCTTCTTCTTCTTCCTCTTCTTCTTCTTCCTCCTCCTCTTGTTCTTCTTCTTCTTCTTATTCGTATTCTCTGTTTTCATCCTTCTTCATTCAATCCTCACCTACCCATCTTCCTCTTCCTCCTACTTATCTTCCTTCAGTTCTTCACCTGTCGGTTCACCCCTTGTAAAATGCTAATAAGGGAACAGCTATCACCCAGTTTCTTGTTGTTTTTTCAGGCAAGTGCACTGCCCGAGGGGCTGTCAGGTGGCATTTCTAATTGAATTAAAACCGGTCGAATCGTTGATGGCCAACGATGTGACTTTTGTATTGTCTTTAAAAGAGGGAAAACATGAGCAACAAGCGTCTGTTTCGAATTTCAAAGTCACAGCTTTCGATTCCATAATAAATTAAAAAGCATTAGGTTGGTTCCAAAGGGTTTGCGATACATTGTAACTATGAAACATATTGATCAGTAGTCTAAGGATGGTGCTGCATGTGTATACAACTCTAAATGATTTTAAAACCTTTTGCACGGCTCCTACATCTAATTCTATATTCTGGCTGATATTTTTATTAAAAGGGCTTGAGCATTTCAACAAAATTAATGATGCAGCTCTATAACTCTCATGTATTGTGATCACCACTAGACATATTTTTGAATGAGAAAAATGCAAAAAAAACTAAAAGCCAAAATGAAAACTAATAATCTAATCTAAAAGAATTCATCACTAAAGATGTCAAAAAATAACAACAGAAAATTTAGTGATATGTCCACTTGTCTACCAGATTGCAAAATACTCATATTAACGCCTCCACTTCTTAAAATATAAATCTGAATGTCAGAATAAAACCTTGTTCTAAATCAGCCTGTATGATCATTGCTGGTTGCCATGGCAACACATCTGATGATGTAATCTTCCCTTCCGATATAAGATGGTATTTCGATTAATTATCAGCCAACCTGCGCTTCACAAAATGTCATTGGGGTGTATTAAGAAGAATGTGGGTCTTGTGGGGTTGCTTAGTTTGAAGAAAAATTGATTTTTAAATGTCAGATGTAAAAATGGGATAATACATATGTCAAATGGATATAAAGGTGTCGGTGCATTGAGGCCAACAAAAATAATTATTTAGTTGCACTTGAACTATGGAACCTATGCAAAATTACCCAACATGAAATTGTTTGCTTACTTGTCACTAAAGTTTTGAAAATCACAGTAAAATCATTAAAAAAATGTGAAATGCAACATGAAACTTCATTATCAGTTGTTGTTTTTAGCTTTCCATTCACTTCTAACTTATCTACATGTAATTATGATTTTGATTTTCCACATGAAATGGATTCTCAAATTAAAAACAATTTTCTCTGATAGAAGTTTATTTTGGAAATTACAGTTGCATGAACTTTCAGTGTCAAAATTTACATAAATATATTGGTATTATATCTTGATCAAAAATTTTCTTCATAAAAAATATGCAGACGGGTGTATATGAGGTCATATCTGTGGCAATCCCTTGTAGAGGAACTTACTTGATTAACAAAAGTTTGTATGATTTACTTTCACCTATAAAGGCCCCGGTCACATAGGACCCCGGAAGCAACACGATTCACCCCGACTCTTTGTTAATTCACAGTTAACTGCCTCAGAACAACGAGTCGGGGTGAATCGTGGTGCTTCCGGGGTCCTATATGTGACCGGGGCTTTAGCTAAACATACTTTGAACTATACCCCAATGTGTCTTGTTAATTGGCAAATGTTTAGAATTATCCAATTTACAGAAAGTTAAACTTATTGAACACAGACATTGAATGTAATTTACCCTCAGTGTTTCCACAATATATCAGTTTCATAATGTATTCAAATTTTATGCATGCTTCTTTGTCAAATGCACAATGACTAAATATTTGTTTACCTAATATAAAATAATAATGTTTCAAAGGAGGAATGTGGATAGCATGAAGGGGATGTTGCTGGGTTGGTCAAGCTACAATGTTTGTCCAACCTAGCAAAGTAAATGTATGCAAGTAGCATTCTGACTAGTTTACTCTCATTTTTTTTCTGACAGTGGAAGGCATTTTTTGATTTTGGGCAGCCTTGAATAAATTTGAATATACATTACAAAAGTGGTCTATTCTATGATGATAAACAACAGACACAATGGGGAGGGATTCAAGGTATGTTCAGCTCAGGTGAAAGTAGGGGAGACCGGGTCTAGTTGTTACATGGGCAAGTTGTTACACTTTCATTTTCTCTAAATATGATCAAAAGAGGGCACTACAAGTAACATCAAATCGAAAAATATAGCCAACGAGCTCTCCATGCGAAATCTGGTGTTGCCTGGACGTCACATGTAGAAGGTAAGCCCCCCAAAAAAACTTTTTCACCTCTCCGAGTAAAATGTTGAAAAATTCAAATTTTCTTTATTTAACCAAATCTATTTTCTACAGTAAGTGAGGAGTAAGTGGTTGAAAAGAAGCATGTTTTGGTTGTCTTTTGGTGAAAGTAGCAACACGTGATGTTTGATTTTTTATTTTCCACGTGTGTTTAAGTTTGTGAAAACGCACTGGGTCAAGCTGTTACACTGTAACAACTTGACCCATCTGGAGAATCGAGTGGTGTAACAACTTACCCCAGTGTTCAGTACTTATGTCATGTACTCTAATGCTTCTTTTGCAAGTATGTTTGATCTGTTTAGTAAAATTTTAAACAAATTAATTCCTTTTGTCCATGGTCAATTTCAATGTAAATCTGAAAGTAATAACCATGTAAGTTTTTTTTATGTGTATTCTATAATTAGGAAATAAGAAAACCCACAAAATTCACAAGCGTGCACACACCCACACACGCCCCCCCCCCNAGAAGTTTATTTTGGAAATTACAGTTGCATGAACTTTCAGTGTCAAAATTTACATAAAAATATTGGTATCATACCTTGATTTAAAATGTTCTTCATATATATATGCAGACTGATGTATATGAGGTCATACCTGTGGCAATCCCTTGAAAAGAAACTTACTTGATAAACAAAAGTTTGTGTGATTTACTTTTACCCGAGCTAAACACTCCTTGAATCGTTTCTCATCGTGTCTTGTTAATTGGCGAATGTTTAGAATTATCCAATTTACAGAAAGGTAAACTTATTGAACACAGACATTGAATGTAATTTACCCTCATGTTTTCACAATATATCAGTTTCATAATGCATTCAAATTTTATGCATGCTTCTTTGTCAAATGCACAATGACTAAATATTTGTTTACCTGATATAAAATAATGACATTTCAAAAGAAGGAATACGGATAGCATGAATTGTTTGTTGCTAGGTTGGTCAAGCTTTGATGTTTGTCCAACCTCGCAGCGCTATTGTATGCAAGTTGCATTCTGACTATTGTTCTCTCATTCTCTTTTGGCAACTGAATACATACTTCATCTTGGGGTAAACATGAATAAATTTGAATACATTACGAAGGTGATCTATTCTATCAAGATAAACTATAGACACAATGGGGAAGGATTCAAGGTAAGTTCAGCTCAGGTGAAAGTACCTTCTAATGCCTTTTGTTAATCAATAAGTCCACTACAAGGGATTACAACAAATGGTGCAGAATTTATGACCTCCTATAACCATCTGCATATGAAGAAAATATTTAGGAGCATTCCCACATTGCCTCACTAAAGGTGTGGTCACACCAGTCGAATGGAGTTGTAGCGGTCCTTTCAATAGCGGTAGGATATTTTTCTGTAAGCACAGATCCTAGGCTTTCGGTGTATGCATGCACAGAGTGTGATAAAGGGTCTGCGCATGCACACACCAAAAGCCTAGGGTCTGTCCTTACAGACTAAATTCTTACCGCTAAAGGACCGCTACAGCTCGGCCGCTCGGAGCTGTATATATACTTATATTTTCAAATTTATGTGCGTTTCTTGCTACCGAACTTAGTTACGTGGTATTCCTAGAACCGTTTGATAATAATAAGACTACAATACTTGGAATCCAGTTTGCATACATTACTTGTTGCTATGTCTAGCAAGCCTCAGGCAAGCTTTAGGGTTGTCAAGAACAACCTTTGTGTTAGAGGTATGCATAAAATTTGCATTTATTAGTGAACCTGCCTATTGTCAATATAGTGTACCCTTAAAGGTCCACTGTGTTCACAAAGTGTGGCTACTTTGTTACTGTGTTCATACCAGCACTCTTGTTTGCCAACGTTTTACATCTTTCGAAACCTCTCAGACAGTGGGGGGACACAGCTGAAAGACAAAAAAGCTACGATTCATCTCCCGGCTTAGCTACCAACCTAGCTACGACCAAGCCAGTAGCATCAACAGATACCAGTCGCATCTGCTCGTCTCATCTGTTGCCATGGGATACGCATCAGTGATGGATGATGGACAAACAGTTTACATCTCCCCAAAGAAATGTCATGTCAACATCGATAGGTTAACATAGACAAGTCGGGAGGCATTAGGAGCTATCATGTTCAGACCGCGCCTACTCTTATTTACATCGAGCGTGCCCTTCGCAGACACTTTGATCAATTGTCGGCTGAACCCTTTCAGGATGATCAAGATAGAACACAAGTTTCAGTTCAACAACTTCTGATTCAGAGATCTAAAAAACATACCAGATCCATGAAAAAGAAAGAGAAAAAATTTCTACACCAGTTGTGATCATTGACATTGTGTCATTGTTTGCCGTTTGTTGCAAATAATTTTTTTAATGAAACTATTTACAACAATTGTCAAAAAATTGAATTTTTAAAAATTCAAGCTTTTCATGCAAATTGGCAACTTTTAATGTTGTAACACGCCTTTGGGTGATGGATATTCAACTTTGTAACATAATATCTAATTGGAATGTTTTAAAAAGAGAATGAAAAAATCAAAGTGTTGCCAATTTAGGATAAGAATGGTGATTTAATTCATTGTTAAATAATTTCTGTCCCGAAAATGGTTGATTAGGTGTTCCGGAAAGTGCATTTCATTTCACTAGAAATCACAACCATCATAATGAATATCATTATTGTCTAATATAGATTTATTACATTTTATTGGCATTCCAAATTATGTAATCCAGTGTAATGAGATGATCGATTTACAAACAAAAACCCAAAAGCATCTTGACGCAATTAGAATACAAACAATTCTAGACATAGAATATGACAATGAATAAGGTAAATTCTGGCATTTCAGAGAAAGAGAGAGAGAGAGAGGGGGGAGGTGGAGAGAAAGGGAGAGAGAGAGGGAGAGAAAGGGAGAGATGGGGGGAAGGAGAGAAAGAGACTGACAACTGACAGACATCTAGTGAAAAGATAACAACAATAAATGCATTTATTGTTTCAGGTCTCATTTGCACATAAAAATTCTATCAAGAAGGGCAATGCCAAAAACAGAAGCAAAACAAAACTCTTGTCTTGCTGCTAAAATTAGAATGTCTCTCTAGCCAGGGCTATTTCTCTTAAGATTTAGAATGCTCCTTCAAGGCGAGAGATAGTCTTGCGAAGAACAGACAGCAATCACTATTCATGGAGAAACAAATATCTTGCTTCCTAAAAACGTATTTTATATGTTCCATTCTTTCACAATCAAAGAAAATTTGAGGCTTCCAACCTTAAAATAAGATTATGTACCAAAAATTTATCATATTCTGGTTACCATGACACACATCACAGGTAGCAGCTCAGAATTGCAATATCCGATAGATATTGCTTTCCTGATAATTGAGAAGTGGAGATGTCAAAACCGTCAAAATCGTAATTTCCATTTAAGGCTTCATCTCTGGTGCTTATGGAGGATGATGAAGCACTAATCCGTCATAATTCGATCCAGGGATGTGTTATGCTGATGTTGGATAAGTGAAGATAACGCTAACATTGATTTGTACTGCAAAAAGTAGGGTAGTAATAAAAAATCAACCCAGTTTTGACTTTTTGCAACATCTGGGGCCGGTTACATAAAAGATGCAATTAAACTTATGATAAATGTTGATCCTAAGTCTATGGCAAAGCATATACCTGAAAGATATAATTAATTTTCAATTAATCCCATTTATCCCATTTCCTTTTAAATGTTACAGGCCCCAGAAAAGTTTCATAACTCTAGTGCTAAATAAATATCTAACACTTCATAATGATAAATAATAATTAGATAATTTATATAGTGCAGCCACTATATGGATATACTCTACTGCGCTGTGATGCTAGGGTCTGTGTATATTGTTAATAAAATGGTGCATAAAGGTACAAGATATTATTGCAAAGCTTCAAGAAATAAATGAGTTTTCAACAAGTTTTTTTTTTAAATTCTAACATTTTTTCCTTACATTTCAGTGTTAGATTGGTATAAATGTCATTCATCACTCTACAATATGAGCACCAAACCAGTATTTCACGAACACGCACGTTTTTGTAATATCTTTTGGAGGATGATGTATAGGCCCAATCGTTAGTGTTACTTCGGTGTTGCACTATGCTGTGCAATAAAGGAAAATTCCACCAACAATGATCAAGGGTATTTATTAATTCAACAGTGAAAATGTGTTAATAACATACAACACCATGAACGTATCAATAGAATTGAGTCCTATGGCGACGTTTTGGGGGTATATTTTTGGAGTACGAAGCATTAATCTGTTATATTTCTGCGTGGATTAAATCAATCGTCTTGTATAATGAACACTATCTTTTGTGTTGCACAATTATAAGCAATGAGCCAGTTATACCAAGGACCCTTTTTCAGATGGACGATTAATGCCATTGTTCCTTGGATGTCATGATAGTCACCGGCGCCTGATTATGCATGCATTTTGATGAGAACATCCAGATGATTAACAAT
>BQKZ01000024.1:302423-322644 GCA_036244855.1 Temnopleurus reevesii
TTTGGCACATATTATTTATTCATAGTTCTGAACATTCTTCTCACATTTTGTGCGATTCTGTGAACATTTATTTTATTTTTTTAACAAATACCAGAATATATCTTTAAATTATCAGAAACTTTAAAAGCCAATTCATAGATTCTATCAGATTTTGGATACCGCGTCATGAAAGTTGTATGATCTTATACAGTGTAAACTATGAATATGGGAAATAATATTCATTGTTCTAAAACAATTGCTTTTATTGTTAATATGTCATGCAATCTATTTTATCATATTAGTATGATATGTAAGCCACGTATCATTCCATGTCTGACCCATCTATGAAATTACTCTTTTCAGAAATGAAATGCTACTAAAATCTACTACAAAATGGGTGTAATTCCGGTACCATAAAATAGAACTTTTTCTTCTCAGAGCTACAAATATGGGTAATTTTCAATGCCATTTGAGATTCTCTGATTTGAACCCATCCCCTACAACTTTTATGTCACCCCACATAAATAGCGTTGCACATTTTCCCATATTCTTGGTAACGGACTTAAATGGTATTAACGGAATTACAGATACTGAAAAAATCTGCAGAAGGCAAAACTAATTGTTTTGTTGATGATAAGTATGCGAACATTGATATTTAGCATTTCAAGACTGTTCTTACATGAAAATGTAATGAAACACCTTAATTCAGAGTTGTAAATTCATTATTTTCTTTCCAAAGAATTCAAATTTAAACATTTTATTATACTCTTCTTTGATAAGCATAGATATAAAGATTCCTATAATTTGGTAATATCTGCATGTTGCTGATCCGACACCCATGTGGGGTTACATCATTATAGTTATCACATCGGTGTTGAATTAACACCTTGGTTTTTGCAGTATAACCTTTGGTATTCTTGACGTATCCTCAGGCACTGATCTGTCAGTATCTAGGCTAGCTGGGAGTTTGGTGATGCTAAATTGCTACTCTAGAATGGGAAAATAAACATGACATTCAATGTTCATTTGGTGTTATCTACACTGCAATTCATCGCTGCATATTGTGTTGATATGACACCCATGTGGGGTTACATCATTATAGTTATCACATCGGTGTTGAATTAACACCTTGCTTCNTATAATTTGGTAATATCTGCATGTTGCTGATCCGACACCCATGTGGGGTTACATCATTATAGTTATCACATCGGTGTTGAATTAACATCTTGGTTTTTGCAGTATATCCTTTGGTATTCTTGACGTATCCTTAGGTACTGATCTGTCAGTATCTAGGCTAGCCGGGAGTTTGGTGATGCTAAATTGCTACTCTAGAATGGGAAAATAAACGTGACATTCGTGGATGTTCCTTTGGTGTTATCTACACTGCAATTCATCGCTGCATATTGTGTTGATACATGTATGACACCCATGTGGGGTTACATCATTATAGTTATCACATCAGTGTTTAATTAACACCTTGCTTAAAACCGTTTGGTATTTGTGACGTGTCCTCAGGCACTGATCTGTCAGCATCTAGGCTAACCGGGAGTTTGCTGATGCTAAATTGCTACTCTAGAATGGGAAAATAAACATGACATTCGTGGATGTTCATTTGGTGTTATCTACACTGCAATTCATCGCTGCATATTGTGTTGATACATGTATGACACCCATGTGGGGTTACATCATTACAATTATCACATCGGTGTTGAATTAACACCTTGCATAAAACCGTTTGGTATTTGTGACGTGTCCTTAGGTACTGATCTGTCAGTATGTAGGCTAGCCGGGAGTTTGGTGATGCTAAATTGCTACTCTAGAATGGGAAAATAAACATGACATTGCTTGCATGCTTCATCTTCTATATTCTTCGATGTGCCCATATTCAGTCTTTCCTGGCCTCTCCTAATACAATACGCAATAGAATTGCCCTGCAAGAAATTTGTTATAGTGCATGGTCATGCACTATAATGTGTACGCAGACATACCAATAGAATTGCACAAGTGTGTGTGCTTATTTCCAATGTGATGTAGGAAATTTACACTTGCAATTATTATGCGATGTAAATTGATTTTTGATCTGTAACGCCTGATATTAGGGCCGATTTATGAAAATAAATGCATGTTCTATTGATGCACTATTACTGGACTATATGAACTCAAAATAACTAGATTATCCCTCGTGGACATGTAGTTCTATTAACATCAGCCTACAAACTCAATTTTCTTGTATTCCCACTCCACAAAAACTAAAATTTTCACATAAGCAATTTGCACTTTAATCTAAAAGTACACCTCTAAACCATTGTCAATCTATAGAAATTAGATATGATTTTTTATCATTCCGATACCCAGTTTTTGTATAAATGTAATGTTCTTGAATGAAAATTGTATTACAAATTTATATGGGAACTAATTTTTCCCCTATTTTTTAGCAACATCTGCATCCCTCTTTTTAAGTCCAAAAATTCACGTAAGTCTGTGAGCGGCATAATAATTTATAATAAATTAAAATTCAGATCTACTCTGGCAAAGATTAAAAGAAGGCTACAATGATTATTTTAAGCCTGTGGACAAGTGAAATTGCTGCTCTGTATAATGCACATGGAATTACCATTAAACAGTATTTTACAGCTTTTTGCATTATGAAAATTATATCAGGAACGGTAAAAGCAACTCCCATATAACTCAATTAGAGAGGAAATTGCTAGCGAGGGTTGTTTATTATAATTTCTATTCCCCTTCACATAATTGAATCCATATGGGGAATTAATGATCTAATTTATTAAAAGCAACAAAACAGGAAAATTGAATCAGGTTTTCTGGCGTTCGCTTCAAGCTTCCTTGATGTTTGTTAAATGCAATGATAATCCCTCAGGACTATAAAAAAAAGGTAATTACTTGAAGTTGATTAAAAAATCATATGAATTCATTACTGTGGTCAGTCCAGGATACAACAATCATGTATAATATAAACTCCTTAAAAAAAGTTTGGAAATCCAAGTTTACGGACGCATAGCAAAAATATGGGAAATCTATTTCCATATTGAGTCATATCACTGAAAAGAGTGTTCTATTATCTCAAGAATGACACCTCATTTGTTTCCAGAGGTTATTTCACAGCTGTGTAATTCCCTTTGAAGTACAAAAATGTATGGATGCAAAAGCTGCAAATCAATAATCGATCTATTGTAGTCACGGTGTTAAACTATGGATTTTAAATGGATACATGCCTGTGAATGGACAGATCGATGAATAAAATAACGAATAATCAATGCTCATCAACATGTAAAGATGCTTATTACAATGACTGGCAACAATCTAAAAATTTCACCTGAAAAAAAGATAATTTATTCATTATTTCACTCTTTAATTAATCATTTCTTTCTGCTCCTACATCAATTTTATTCATTCAGAACCACATTTCAATGGTGACCCTACCATAAGTCAATTACAAATTTTGCTGTTTTTACTCTCATTCCTTTGTTGATTTCAAAGGGAATTGCTTAGCCGTGAAATAACATCTGCAAATAAATGAGATGTCATTCCTTAGGTAATAAATCACTCTTTTTAATGGTATTGTTCGATATGGAAATGAATTTCCCATATTTTTACTATGTGCTCGTAAACTTAGATTTCCAAACTTTTGTTGAGGAGTTTATATATAATATATAGATGCTAGCATCTATATTTTTATGTTTTGGGACCAGTTTAATATTTCAAGAGGGTGTTATTTTCAGGCTGTTTCTGACAGTGTTTGTATTCATGTGTACAAACATTTTCATCATAATATGCAGATATGTAAGCAGGATCTCACAACTGTTCGAAAAATTAAAGCCACTATAGGAATTTTAGCACAAATAGTATTTGTAACCATTGTATATTATTTAAATTGTAACATAATCATTAAACAACTAAATAACATTTTAGAATACGAGTACCTTATTGCTCATTTATTTATCCTCTAAATCCAAATTATGAAATGTAAAAAAACAATAAATATATGCATAAAGTAACGTTATGCCAAGAAGAAAGACCTACTGTTTACATGTTTTACCACAGGTATACTACCCAAAAAAACAGAAAGAATATCTTTTTCTTCCGGGCTTTAGATAATTTTCCTCTTGTCATTTCTCGGAATATTTTCTAATTGGCAATCATGTTAAGAAAAAAAAATCACTCTTCATCTATCACCATTAGTTTGAAAACTAAATACACAAAGAAACTACATGTAATGTTAGAATTACAAAATATCTAAAAATAAAAACAATCACCAATCAAAAGCATTTCAAAAGCCAGCATATCAAAGACAAATATCCTCTCAACAAATTGAACATTACTTTGAGTTTTGATTCACCTGATCCAAATGATGTTTTCTGAGAATTTCTCAGAAACCCATCATCATATTGGGTTCAAAGAGAGGTGAGAGTAAAATTCAAGAAGGCCTGAATGCTCACTTTGTTAACAGGGCGTGTAGGAATGGTGCCATGCTTTAGAATGTGCCTGGGAGTTAGTCTAAGCGTACGTACCGTATGCTTCTATTTTTATTTTACATAGTGCAAACAACAGAGCCTGCAGTCAGAGACTATATAAAAGCATACAAGAAACACTCTCACCTATATTTCTACTTCCCGAGGTAGCTGGGTTAGGTTTCTGTTCTGGCAGAACGGTTTTGCAATAGTATGGTGTCAAATTGGGGTCTGCACTTGCAGACTATCTTGGAACTGTGAATTGACAAATCACAGATGTGAAGGGGAATCCTGAACATGACAATTTTTTTCCCTCAACAAGTCATGTACCATGTACAAGTCATGTACCAGAATATCATAAAGAACTAGAAAAAACGATGACAATGGAACAAGATCGGTTTATTATTTCTATTGATGGACAGAGGTTGATAGAATTAATATGATTTCTACAATTTTGATTATGTATCATTCTACCATGTATTTTTGTGATTCTCGATTATATATTGTTTAAGAGAAAATTTGAATAAAGATTTTATCCAAAAAAAAGGGAAAAAAAGTCATGTACCTTACTCCTAGTCTGTAGGCACAGACCATTGACGTTTGGTGTGTGACTATATGCAGTGCATGATTCAAAGTCTGTGAATTGCTTCTTTGTCATAATAAAAGAAGAATCTTGATTGTGCACTATGCACATTGCAGAAAACCAAAACTAAGAGTCTGTAATTGCAGACTACCTCAATCCCATGTCCTTGTATGTAACTTTGTCCATGATTAGGAGAGTGGCGATGGAATTTTAAATATAAACAGTGTTACATGTGTATATCAAGGAGAGTGTAATCTTGTCACCTCTGTTTTTGTTTCTATGGACAGTGGTACAATACACTTTATAACAAAGAAACAAGTTATTAATATTCAATAAGTAATAATCCTATTGCAATCAATAGAAAATTTTGCATGGGTTTCAAATTGGATTAAAACCAAGCATAAATGTCAACAATCGTTATTGCGTTATTTTCATTTGATAATTAAGTTAAATTTAATTTCATTATACACCCTAAAAGCATAATTTCTGTACTAGAAAGTGACATGAAGGCATAAGGGTTGCAATTTGATTGATTATTTACTTATTCTTAGAAATTAATTGAGCTCTTAACACTTTAACAACACTGTAAGAGCAACCATGGCAATCATAACACTCATAACACTCAAAATTACCATTTTGCATGCAGTAATATTATTGTAAAAATTCCTGAAAAGGTCAAAGTAACGGGCAAAAGTGTAAGTGCTACGCCCCTCTTTGTGTGTTGTCCCTTTGTTGCAGCTCTTCAAGTGTATAACAGCACTTTAGTTTAGAGTGCAGTACAAGTACAAAAATTATTATTTTACTAGATATCCCATTCAATACAGTTAACATCCGGATTAAAACTAGACGGATTTAGTAGCTATATCAGACAATAATAAAAAGTAATACAAATAACAAAAAAGAATTGACAAGAAATAAACGTTGAGTGCAAAATCAGACTAGTATCCCCTCAGTGTTTCCTGGTCAAGTGTCAAATAAACACAAGATAACTGTGAACATAGGGTAGTAGCCCCACTAAATTAGAGCAACAGCTTCAAAATCAAATGAATATATATGCCGAATTAGATCATTGTCATATTCGATGATGGAACTAAAGATACCAACCATTAGTGTCTTCACATCTTCCTTAGATTAGAATACAAAGGCAAATAGGCGGATTTACTAATAGATGCAAATTTTATGCATACTCCTAACACAAAGGTTGTTCTTGACAACCCGAAAGCTTGCTGGAGGCTTGCCCGACATGGCAACAAGTAATGTATGCAAACTCAATTCCAAGTATTGTAGTCTTATTATTATCAAGCGGTCTATGGAATACCACTTAACTACGTTAAACGCACTTAAATTTGAATAAAAAAGTAAACCCGCCTATTGGATTGCAAACTTTGACACTGACTGCTAATTTGTCAGGTCATTTATATTAGTCATTTTAAAACATGCAAGAGACTCCAATCCCATGCATTTACTAATTGGGGAGCTTTCCTGGGCGGTGTTTCACCAAATCGTTCTTACAGTTATGCACGACTTTAAAGCCCAAGTACAGTTTTGGTAAAAGCGAATATTTTCATCACCAGATTTTATCTTCAATCTATATGAAATGAATTATAGTATTATAAACATAATACACAAAAGATTGTGCGAAAAATGAACGAGTTTTGGAAAAGGTATAACCTAAAATTTGCACATTTTTATTGCGTGGTGCTTCACCACGCTATTTCAATATTTTCTTTCTCGATAAAGGACAACTTCCCATGCTAAGAATTGGATGAAAATTTAAGAATGTAATAGTTGTGTATATCTCTATATCATTCTATTGTCAAATCTTGGAAATAACTTTGTATATGCTCGATAACGAGCAAAATAATGCTATAACCAAGAGAGGGCGCTAAATATGATTTAACGGTCAAATTCAAATTTTCAAAAGAATCAGTTCATAAGAAAATATGCTATGGTCTAAAAATGTGTATAAGAATTACATGTCATGATAAATATNTTATTTATTCATAGTTCTGAACATTCTTCTCACATTTTGTGCGATTCTGTGAACATTTATTTTATTTTTTTAACAAATACCAGAATATATCTTTAACCGAATTTGTCAAGTCATTTAATCTTATTCATTTTTAAACATGCAAGAGATTCCGATCCCATGCATTTACTAATTGGGGAGCTTTCCTGGGCGGTGTTTCACCAAATTGTTCTTAAAGTTATGCACGACTTTAAAGCCCAAGTACAGTTTTGGTAAAAGCGAATATTTTCATCACCAGATTTTATCTTCAAATCTATATGAAATGAATTATAGTATCATAAACATAATACACAAAAGATTGTGCGAAAAATGAACGAGTTTTGGAAAAGGTATAATCTTTCTCGATAAAGGACAACTTCCCATGCTAAGAATTGGATAAAAATTTAAGAATTTAATTGTTGTGTATATCTCTATATCAGTCTATTGTCAAATCTTGGAAATAACTTTGTATATGCTCGATAACGAGCAAAATAATGCTATAACCAAGAGAGGGCGCTA
This sequence comes from Temnopleurus reevesii, assembly GCA_036244855.1. Taxonomy (NCBI): domain Eukaryota; kingdom Metazoa; phylum Echinodermata; class Echinoidea; order Temnopleuroida; family Temnopleuridae; genus Temnopleurus; species Temnopleurus reevesii. The sequence goes on from BQKZ01000024.1 coordinate 309,982, forward strand.
ATATGATTTAACAGTGAAATTCAAATTTTCAAAAGAATCAGTTCGTAAGAAAATATGCTATGGTCTAAAAATGTGTATAAGAATTACATGTCATGATAAATATCCCCAAAATTCACATTTCGTCATCTTTACCAAAACTGTACTTGGGCTTTAAAGGTGTGGTCAAACCGGCCGAGCAGAGCTGTAGCGGTCCTTTAGCGGTAGGGATTTAGTCTGCAAGGACAGACCCTAGGCTTTCGATGTGTTCATGCGCAGACTCTGTATCACGCTCTGCGCATGCACAGACCGAAAGCCTTCCTCTCCTTGCACACTAAATCCCTACCGCTAAAGGACTGCTACCGCTCCACTCGACCGGTGTGACCACAACTTAAAACGGACTGGACTACGATAAAAAGTGTAATGCGCACAATATTCACGATTGTTCAGCACAAGAACTGATACTAATCGTGAGTAAAGTCGTTCTGAAACTCTTGGTGAAACACCGCCAGAAACGACAACTGTCAAAGGGAAGAATAATGTTTAGTTTAGTGTTCATAATAGTTTCATATCTACTTATGACAGCAAAAAAATACATGAACACAACTTCCTAATATCATGGAATTGAACTGATATTTTTGCACCCCTCCAAGAAAATATTATGTAGCCACCTTCTGTTTGATAATAGTAATAATAATAATATTAATAATTACTACTAATAATAATAATTTTACAAAATTGATAGGAAAAAAGTTTGAGTGCCAAATCAGACTAGTTTCCCTCAGTGTTTTCTGGTAAGTGTCAAATAGACACAGGACAAAGGTAGAAGCCCCACTAAAATGTAGCAGCATCTTCAGAATCAAAAGAATATCTGCCAGGTTAGATGAATGGTGACACTACAATGATGGAACTAAAAATGCCAACCATAAGTGTCTTCATATCTTCCTTAGATTAGAGTACAAAGGCAAAAAGGATTGTAAACTTTGACACTGACTGCTAATTAGCTGAATCTGTCAAGTCATTTAAAAAAGTCATTCATAACCCTAATCCCATTGGGATATTTCAGTCATCTCAGTTCATTGGAAACTCTTTTGTAACTTGTAACATTTGTAAACACCGCCAGACAAGACAACTGTCAAAAGAAAGAATAACTTTTAGTGTAGTATTTATGATAGTTTCATAACTACTTATGGCAGCCAAAATAAAACATGAATACAACTTCCTAATATCATGGAATTGAACTGATATTTTTGCACCCCTCCAAGAAAATATTATGTCGCCACCTTCTGTTTGATAATAATAATAATAATTATGAGCAAATGTATATGTTGGGTGACAATAAGAGAGAGAGAGAACAAGATAGAGAGGACGGCAATGAAAATTGTATATCATTCCTGTTCCAAATTTATACAAGATGTAGATGTACTACATTGCTAGCGCTACCGTTTTAGTATCCGCATTGCAGATATCTTTCAATAGGGCCCCTGAAAAATGGAGAAAAATCACAGAGGTCAGTAGAGAAAATCAAAACAAATGAGACTTAATAAGCAAGACCGGAGAGAAAGAAAGAGAGAGAAAGAGAGAGAATAAAGGAAAGAGAGAGAGAGAGAGGGGGGAGGGGAGGAAGAGAGAATATAGGAAAAAGAGAGAGGGGGAGGGGAGGAAGAGAGAATAAAGGAAAAAGAGAGAGGGGGAGGGGAGGAAGAGAGAATAAAGGAAAGAGAGAGAGAGAGAGAGAGAGATAGGGGGGAGGGGAGGAAGAGAGAATAAAGGAAAGAGAGAGAGATAGGGGGGAGGGGAGGAAGAGAGAATAAAGGAAAGAGAGAGAAAAAAAATATGAGTGAGTAAGGAATGAGCGAATAGTGGGAACAAGACAAGTGAGTAGAGAATAGAAAGAAAGGGAAAGAGATGAGCAAGTAGAGAAGATGAACAAGAAAGAGAAGGGAGTAAGAGCAAGAAGAGAGTAAGAGAATGAAGGAAAAGAGATAAGAAAATGGAGAATATGGAAATGAGAGGGAAAGAGAAAAGCAAGTAGAGAAAAGGAGAAAGACAGGGAAAAAGATGAGCAAATGAGAATGACAGAAAGATAAGGAAAGATATGATCATAAAGAGAATAAAGGAAAGGGGGATACAAGTGAGTAGAGAATAAGAGAAAGAGGGAGAGAAAGAGATGAGTCGAGAAAAAAAAAGAAAAAGAGGGAAAAGGATGAACAATTATGCGAAACATCCTTGTCCTTTGCCCCTCAATTATTTAACAGGAATCAGCATTTGCCATCCACCTGCACAGTCTGGTATAAAATGCACGGAAAACTGACAGGAACCTGTCCGAACAAAAAATCAGCGTCTCTCTCTGTGACTCATCACTGGACGTTCATTCTATCCAAAGAGCAAAGTGCTGAAAATCAGAGAGACAGCAAAACAAAGATCCAGGTTTCCCTCGGGGGTATGCTTTTCGTCCAAATTAAATCCCCCTGCTTTTTCACCCGTGCTAGTTCCGCATGCACCGGCATAATGTCGGCGATGTGTATCTATTTGTTCCCGGATATATTCATCGAGAGAGAGAGAGCTAAACACGTCGGCGACAACCAAGCTGGAGAATCAAAACCACGGAGGATCAATCTTGATTTCATGAAAATTTCATTTTGATGAAAATCTCTACCCATGAAATATACATGTGATGGGTGAAAAATGGGGTTGCCATGGAAACCTGTGTATCATAATTTATTATTAGGGCATATGAGGTTCACAATGGTGTGTGGGCTGTGGATAAATGCCAAGATAAAATAGATCAGATATTCAAATTAACTTTTTAATGCTTGTTTATGTATATCATAAGACTCATCACACTGTATGAATATATTTCCTGGGTCATTCCATTGGGTTGTGGCAACTTTGTGGCACACCCTCTGTCCATGGACATATAAAATTACGATGAAGACAAATTCTCGCCACGGACAATAAGCGTTATCAAGCAGTATCTCATGACACCATCGCTATTGATCTTATAAAGAGGTACACACCCCTGGAAATTTCATGTTATCATTGAATGAAGAAAAATCAGAAGAACAAACTGAAAATTTGAGCTAAATCGTATAATGTAGAAGTGGGGCAAATGTATTTTAGAGTTCTGATATGTAAAAAAAAGCCCCTCAGGAATCATCCATCATGGAATTCCTTTTTCATCCTTATTTTAAATAGTCAAAAAAAAGTATTCACATAAACAAATGTAAACATATGCATAGTACATCAAACACCTGCTATTATCACCCCTTGGAGTAAGCTTTGTTAAAACTTTTTAAATCAACTTGAAATTGTAAATCCACCCATCGAAAAAAAAATTTGCCCATAATCACATTGAATTATTGAATGCATATCTCACAATGAGATAAAAATAGCTTTCTGTCAATTAGTCACTGACAGGATAAACAAGAAAATCTTAAGCGTCTAATCCAGAGATTATTTGGATTTGATTTGATTTTGATTTGAAGTATATGCTTCATTCAATGAAAGTTGATTTAAGCCTTCAAGCAATTGGGATATTTTGACGCACTCCCCATTTGTATGAGGGTACGTTTTTCTTTCTTTTTGACATGTGAGCAGATTCTAAGACCCTGGTTAGACAGCGAGTACTGGGCTAGCCTAGGCCAGGCCAGGGTCAGCCCCAGGCACGCTGTGTAACCACTCCAAAGGGACCTTACCCCGACCTAAGAGAGTCCGTTATCGGTCCACCTATTGGGATTGACCTAGGCCAGCCCTGGGCTAGCCCGGTCTCCCTGTGTATTGGGTTTAGACCGATGGGCCCGCTTTTTGCGGTCTTTTGTTGACGTTAATAGAAAGATTTTCTATTGTGTTCGCGCCACCAATTGTTTACATGAAAGCACCACAACTTTCTCACGTTCAAAACGAGCACAGTCGAGATACGAAAGTGGTCTGGCCCGTTGGTCCCGGGAGCGGTTAGACAGCGAGACCAGACTAGCCCGTAGCTGACCCTGGTCTAACTGTATAACCGGGCGAAACGGGCTAGCCCGTTCTGTGTAACCGGGGTTTTACATGGACAGTTATCCCAAAGCAGCAGTCCAGAATATGGGGATCAGTTAATCCCTAAAAGAATCTCTACAATTTGTCACATATGGGCTGCTGGTAAAATTACAAAGGCTAGAGAAACAGGAAGGTTCCCAGTAAATTGTAATGCACTGTCCCAATTAAGGCTAAGAAAGAAGGCTTTTCATTACCCTTATTGAATGTCCAGCTAAGAATAGCCTCATCAATTAATTGGACAGCATAGAAATTATAAACAAACATATCAAAACTCAATCAGAAAAAAGGTACTCCTTAGCTTTTCCCATCTATTTAGGTCATATACTTCCCCAAAGAAATGTGTTAAAAATATGACCAAAAGAGAATTTCTGATTGAAAGATCCAATGTTTTGACAGAGACGGAGAGAAATCTCTTGAGTTAGCTCCATTCTTGGGGATATAGTCAAAACGCTACAGAACAGTGGTGCTAATTTCAATGAGTACATTTTAAACAAAATATGAGTCATTGGTTTGTGCATATATCTTTTATTTTTTAGAGAAATATATGCCTTGAACATAGCTGCATATATTGAGCTGCACGTTTTGTATGTGAAAAGATTTTTGCCTGAACGTGGATGAACGTGGATGATTAATCCGTAACAGCAGTCCAGAAAATGGGGATTAGATAATCCCAACAGGAATCTCTACAATTTGTCGCTCAAGCCGCTGCTAATGTGCCAAAGATTATGGAAGGATGATGAACGGATCTTTTCCGTTTTTTTTTAATTTCTAAATCTATCTTTGAAAAGTTTTCCCTTACCCTTTCCTCTTCTGCTATTCATTTGACACAATAAAAACAAATGTTAGCCATGTGAATTCAAATTTAAATTCTTATGAATTAAAATGCTATTAATGACAGATAAAAATCATTCATTCAAACTTATTCAATCGGTATGTTTTTCATCAAGAGTAAAAAAAATAAATGATGAAAACAATTTTTAAAAAATATACAATTACATGAAACAAACGAAAAGATAATAGCATATTTTTGAGGAACATTGCTTATGAGATGTTCTCAATCGTACAAACAACAAAATACAATTTAGCGGTATGAAAAACATTGGCATGAAAATCATTGGCATGCAGATGACGACATGTTTATTCCACAATCTATTTTTAGAATAACGATTCTCCAACAATCTTATCACCAATGCCAAATAATGCATGAATTTTGGCAAGCCATTACTGGCCAAAGCCATGATTAAAATGACCATTAGGCTAGACCTTACAAAAAAGTTGTGTGGTTGCACTCCACTGTCTAACCGTCAGAAATTGGCCCAACCTCATATTTTTTATGGTGACATTTTTTGGCCCTTTCGTTTCAAGTATGTATTACCTTAAGTCATTGTTTTATATTACATCGAAGATAGCAATGGCCATGGCCAACTTTTTACGGGGGAATAATTCAATTTTGGATGAAGACTGATTTCCGGGTGAGTTAGAGGCTGAAGGTTGTAGTCTTTTTCTTCACATAAACTAGTCTAGATTCTACTTGGTTTTTATTCGGCTGTCTCATCCTCGTTTCTACATTCCTTCAAAAGCGCGATCCTCCCCTGATCGCTGGTCCCCCAAATTTTGCCGGTGCTGGGGGTACAAATCCTTCGGGCTGTATGTTTTTCTGACGAAGAGGTTGGGTGAAACAAGGAATTATTGGGACAGGGAGTAAAGTACAGTCCTGGTAAAGGACTGCATATCAACTACAAAAGAGCTATAAAGTCAAACGCTTTTCGACCAACCAATGCTATTCTTTAAAGACTGCTGTCTTGGGCAACCAAACATTTTTTCTTCTTGGCCTTAGGTGGCTTGGGATGGTCAGTATGACTATCTAGAGACCATTAGAGGTCAGAGATTTACTACGCCGCTCATGAAGTGTCAACTTAAAAAGATGATAGATGTGTCTCGCTTTCTCCGTCCTGCATAGTCTAAATTTCTTTTTGTTTATTTTCAGATAAGGTAAGGTCTACATACTTCTGGACATAAATGCAGGAATACAAAAGCAGCTTTGACTTTCTGAGATGTTTCATCCTGTGTGACAACCCCACACCCCTAAAAACCCTAGAGCTATTGAACACATATAGATCAACCAAAAAATGGCTTAATTATTGTAAAACGAAAATGATGACATGCGTTGCTCTCTTCAACAGCACGTCATCTCATGTGGAAAGTCAATAGGAATTCACACTCCACACACAATACCATCAGACTCTCCATTCACTTTGTCCCCTGCCGACTAGTGGTTCATTCATCTAGCTCTCCAAAGGAATAAAAAGTTGCCCAGTCAGTTACCAGAACTGTGATCAAAAAAAAAAAAATACACATATAGCCAAAATAGAAAGGAATTCAAGATAGAATGCCAATAGGTTGCAAATTAAATTAAACCAAGGACCAGCATTTTGGGAATGAACTTTCACAGTATACCAAAAAGTTCAACAAACTGATAACATTATATGACATATTAATATCTAGTGACATTGTTGAATCCTAAAGAGTGAGATTTATCAATTTTGGTCACTATTTCTCTGTAATATTCATGGGGTATACAAATATAGCAGGATCCGCTGCTATATTTATTAAAGCCAATAGTACTTGTGACAATATGTTGGTAGCTGCCATGACTATAACACGCTTTCGCAGAAGGGATTTTCAGTGCGTGATATTTCCATCGCCTAACTCCATCCCTTCATATGGAGGACGAGGGGAAAAAACGCCATAAGGTCAGATAAATTTGTCAAATTTTCAGAGGATTCAGATCCCTCTGTTAGATATATCCCAAACTCTGTTCAGGCTCGGGAGACCCGGGGTTTTGTTTTGTCAATTTCTTCTGCGCCGATCTTCAGGGTATAGATTGTGCAGGAAAAGCCTTTGGTTATATTGGTCTCAAGCAAAGCCTTTCTGGGAAGGAAAGCACGCTTGTATTTGATCGCGTGTAACTTGCAAATTTTGAAAAAGGCTAAAATGTGGAATGGAATACTTGACACTGGTAACTGGAATACTGCCATGAGATAAAAATGTTTAAAAGTGTGAAAATACTTTATAAACAGGAGAAATGTATACATACATCAGTTTTTAATGTGCTCTCTAAAAACTATAACAAGTGAAAATGTTCATTCGGGAATGGAGGAGTGTTTTAGCCCATTAACAATGGGAGGTTGTGTACAAAAGTCCTATTACTCACTTGAAGGTGTAGCACTACTATCTGTCTTGCGACTTTATGGACATCATCTCAGGTGGAAGGTCAATGGGAATTCACACTCCACACACAACACCCCAGATGTTCCATTCACTTTGCCCCCTGTTGGCTAGTGGTAAATTCATCTAGCGTTCCAATTGAATAATAAGTTGTCCAGTCAGCGACCAACGCACAGTTTTTCACTGTGGTCAAACAACAAAATCATTAACATGTTCATAGTTTTCTTGATAGATATATTCTTATAAGGAACATGAGGATTGCACACATAACAACATAACAAGTTAAAGGGAAACCAATCCCTGGGATTGTTGTGTTCTCATGGGACGAAGTAAAATCAGATGAACAAACTGTGAAAATTTGAGCAAAATCGGACAACCCGCTCAAAAGTTATGACTTTTCAAAGTCCCAGAGATTTGACAATCACTGTCGCCAATGGGGATCTGTGCGATCGGCAAAACGGATGGAATCTGTGACGTCATGTCGGACAACTCCTCATTCACTTTGTACATAGAATATTTAAAAATTTATCAATGCAAAATTTAGAATAAGGTTGTGGCATGAATCTTTTTAAAATACATGCAGAATCAATTCAGAAATGCTATACCCCGACTGAAAATTGGCATTTTGTTGACTTTTCCGAGAAAAGGGAGAAAATGTGAAGTTTTGTGTACAGAGTGAATAAGGAATTGTCCGACATGACGTCACAGATTCTGTCGAATTTGCCGATCGCGCGGATCCCCATGATCGGCAGTGATCGGCATATATCTGCGACTTTGAAAATTCATAACTTTTGAACGGGTTGCCCGATTTTGCTCATATTTTCACACGTTGTTCATGTGATTTTTCTTTATATCATGAGAGCAGGATAATTCCAGGGATTGGTTTCCCTTTAATCATTCATTACTCCACGATAACATTTACCATACTACAAATGCGTGTCAAAAATAAACAAATTCAAATGACCTTTTTTTTATTTTTTACTTTTTGCAGTGACCTCTATGATCACTCCAAGTATTTGAGGCAGAGCTGCCAACCGAAATCCGTATTTTTCTCCTATTTTACTTGCTTTTGGAGTACATTATTATTTGGCAATCAGTAATTAAGTAAGACATTGTTATGTCCACGATACCATCTATTTGTCTCCTTGAATCAATGGCATCAGCTGGAAAGCATCTGGAAGCTATTTATAAGATCGAGAGGTATGCCATTTTGGATAGCAGCAAAACATTCATTCGGTGGATGAAAAAGCATTTTTATGGGAGAAACAGTTGTGTTGGTTTATATTCTTCTTCCCCTGTAAACTGATCTTGAATATCTATTCAATTCAACACTCCCTTGCTATGTGTAATAGAGTTGAAATGTGGAAAGGAATCCGTACTGGTTGGCAGCTATGTTGAGGTATAATGGATGTCACTATACAAAGATTAAAAACATGAAATTACATTCAAAATTCACACTTTAGTTAAAAATCTAATTGTTCCAGAGTGAACATGTTCATTTATCATTTTCAAAGACTAGGAAGACATGTACATGTACATGTATCAATCCTTATCTTAATCTTGATTTCTATAAAGAGAATAATCAAATTCAAGAATAGTTTCATTGCAATCCACTCCTCTGAATTTGNGACCAGCATTTTGGGAATGAACTTTCACAGTATACCAAAAAAGTTTATAAAGCAATTGATAAATATTGCATTCCTTTTTTGTCTTCCATTTGCTAATTACTAACATTATATAACAGAGTGATTTATAGTGAAATTGTTTTATCTTAAAGAATGAGATTCATCTTTTTTGTTCACTATTCTTTTGCAATATTCACATGGAATATCAACATAGCAGGATCAACTATTCATTCTTAAAGCCAATACTACTTGTGACAATATGTTGGCAGCTGCATGACTATAAAACGCTTTCGCAGAAGGGATTTTCAGTGTGTGATATTTCCATCGCCTAACTCCATCCCTTCATATGGAGGACAAGGGGGAAAAAACGCCGTAAGGTCAGATAAATTTGTCAAATTTTCTGAGGATTCAGATCCCTCTGTTAGATATCCCAAACTCTGTTCAGGCTCGGGAGACCTGGGGTTTTGTTTTTTTCAATGTCTTCTGCATCAATCTCCAGGGTATAGATTGTGCAGGAAAAGCATGTGGTTATATTGGTCTCAAGCAAAGCCTTTCTGGGAAGGAAAGCACGCTTGTATTTGATCGCGTGTAACTTGCAAATTTTGAAAAAGGCTAAAATGTGGAATGGAATACTTGACACTGGTAACTGGAATACTGCCATGAGATAAAAATGTTTAAAAGTGTGAAAATAATCTATAAACAGGAGAAATGTATACATACATCAGTTTTTAATGTGCTCTCTATAAAACTATAAGAAGTGAAAATGTTCATTGTTGTGTACAAAAGTCCTATTACTCACGGGAAGGTGTAGCACTATTGCTACCTGTCTTGCAACTTGATGGACAATATGCAATAATCATAAACATCTTCATAGTTTTCTTCATACATTTATTCTTATAAGGAACATGAGGATTGCACACATACCAAGTTCATCATTCATTACTCCACGATAACATTTACCATACTACAAATGCGTGTCAAAAATAAACAAATTCAAATGACCTCTTTTGATTTTTTACTTTTTGCAGTGACCGATATGATCACTCCAATGGGTGCACTACACAAAGATTGAAAACATGAAATTTTCATTCAGATTTCCCGATTTTGTAGAAATGAACTTGTTCCCGGGTAAACACTTTCACTCATTATTTTCAGAAATTAGGAGTACCCGTATCAATCCTAATTTTAATCTTGATTTCTATAAAAAGAATAATCAAATTCAAGAATAGTTTCATTGCAATCCACTCCTCTGAATTTTTTAAGATAAATTTCATTAAGAGTGAACATTTTCCTCGGTTACCTTCATATGGTTAGCACTTACCCCCCCCCCCCCACCCCAAGAAATGTTTAGATGCCCTCAAAATTATTTATCAGTCTACACGTAAGACTTGTAAGGGAGTGAAAGGCCAAAAATCATCAGGAAATGATTTTTCAGGTTGTATTTCACATGTTTGGCTGTAGTTTTGCTGTGGTTCTTCAATTTGAGTGAAAATTAAACAAAAAGAAAAAGATCAGATCGAGCCATTTTCAGAGGGACGGTCGGTTGAGGGCATCAAAACAATTTTTTGGGGGCCTAATGCCCATTTTTCCATCAATATATCTTATATCCCGTTCCTTCTCTCTTTCACACATGGCTGCAATCTGTGCATTATGGAATGTAAAGTCCCACTAAACAATCTTGAATGTAATCGATAATGCATTCATGTTCAAGACAAAATAACATACACTCAGGAGACATGCCGAAATGCTGAATCGTTTTGGCTGTGGAGAGTTTGTCTTACTAGTCTGCAAGTACAGACCTTAGGCTTTTGGTGTGAGCATAATACAGAGTACGCAATATTTCACTACTTGACACACTGCATTAGCTAAAGGCTGTAGGAAAATACAATCCCAATGCTTTGTGTGATGTAGTCACACAAAAGCATACCCGGTATCACACTCTGCGCATGCACACACTGAAAAAAGCCTTAGGTATGTCCTTGCAGACTAGTCTTAGACAGAGGCAAGTGGATTTAGAGGGCAGGTGCTCTCTTTTTACGCTTCATTGGCCAACCTAGCGACCTCCCGTCATCATCATCACTTTACCTTTAGCGAGTTTTCACGATCAAGCCCGAGGCCATAAAGGGATTAAGGGATGGCGAGGGGAAATTGGACAGAGGTGGAGAAGGCCAAGTAATTTTCCCCGGCAAAGGCTTAGAAAATTAACCCACCATATAATTGGGTTATGAAGTTTAGATTTTTTACGAGTTTATACAATGTATGACCATTGGTCAAGATAAAGAATCATATATGACCATCATAACGTAAGCCTTTGTAGTGTTTAAGCCTAATCACAGAAGGCATGATAATACAATCTTTTATTTTAAGCTCATTTGAACAAATGAAAGGAGTGAAAGTAAAAGAGGGAGATAAAGAAAGACCATAAAAGAAAAAGAGAGCGAGAGAGAGAGAGGGAGACAGACAGATAAGAGTAAGAGAAAGGTGACAGAGAAATATAAAAAAATAAGAAATAAGAAAGATTAGATGAAATAATAAAGAATATTGAGTTTCTTTGGCCTAAAAGACTAGATGGTACATGTATAAACTAATCTATTTTCAAACTCACATGAAACTCACATGAAAAGAAAATGAGAGAGAGAAAAGAATACGGTTTGATGATACAAACAAAATCCAATTTTTAACTAATATGAATATATGAAAGGAGTGAGAGAGAGAGAGAGAGAGAGAGAGAGAGAGAAAGCTCATGATAAAATATATCTTAATATAAATATATCTTATCATACAATCATGATTTGATACTGTTCATTCCCAGCCTCACCTTTTCTTCCAATTCCAATCCTTTTCTATCCCACCATCTCTACTCTGCTGTCTGCTATCTCAAAGAATGTTATCTTTGCGAGGCGCGCTCCTTAATCATGCCCCTGGTTATGCTTTCCATTTCAGTGCACACATTACTCTGTCTCTCCCACAAGGCAAAACTGTGCAATATATCCTCACAAGGACACCAAATTAAAGGAATGCTGCACTCTACCCAGGTGAGGTAAATGGGTACCTGGCAGGAATATTTATTCCTTGAAATGCCAAATGCGCTGGTGTACGCCAAGCTAAAGCCAGGGTAATAATAATGCAAAGCTTCTTTAGCACTCTGCAGAGTGGATACATGCGCTATATAAATTGCGTGCATTATTATTATCATCATATAATGTTGCATGCAGTTTATTTATTGGAAAACTGTCAACTGCCAGATCCTGACTATCAAATAAATCAAGCTGTGAAATAGTGTCAAACAAGCACCCTCGTTCTTTCCCTAATAATTCTCCTCCTATCAACCTCTTCCTACATGTACTTAATGCAGCCATTTCATGCTGCACTCTACCCAGGTGTGATTTGGGACTGGTTGGAAGTGAATGTTATGGTCAAATTGCTTTGACTTGAGTGCCTTAGTTGAAGCGACCTGCTGGAATGCTCTATAGAGAGTGGAAAATGTGCAACCATTGTATGCATTTTATGCTCGCATGCCTGAATCCAATAGAACGGGATGATAATGCTATTGCAAGGCCAACATGGAGAACATTTTGTAAAAACTAGAGTGGGTACCCTGGGCATCTAAGCTGCATTATCATTATCATCATCATTATTATTAGGTGGTCTGTCGCAAATCGACAGATCACCTATTATGTTTCTACGAATTTTCTTATTATTTCTTATTTTTAATACCAATATTTTGGACAACAATATCTCAAAAATGACAAAGTCATAACCAATGACATTTGAGTCATCGATCAGGTCTATCAAG
>BQKZ01000025.1:10299-52828 GCA_036244855.1 Temnopleurus reevesii
AAGGAAAATCAAAGAAATTTGTCACAAGACAAAAACTAGTACTGTGCTTAGGGTAAAGTGGCCAATGACTCAATTTTCTCCCATTGTCTATAGTGATGGTGTAATCATTACATCAATCAATCAATCAATCATCTCGGATCGTTCTAGAAAAGAGGTGATGAAATGCCACCAAAAAGTATTGCTGCCCTCAACGATTTGTTGTGTCTCAAGCATGGTAAACAATACTTCCACCCACGCATAGCGCATGTGTATTGGTTGTGTACAGTGCTCGTGCATTTAAAAAGTGTGTGATGATGCGACAAGCGCTGTAACAAGGTCAACACACTCGTTCTGATCTGCGATTGATGGAAAAACAGACATCGAAAATGGCTTCAAACGACGCTTTTGAGGGTCTTGATGTAACTGCCGATGAAGTACAACGGATTGAGAAGGCACTCAAGAATGAGGAATTCAGGAAACTGTTCGTCGAGTATGCTCAGGAAATATCTGATCCTGAAAACAGGAAAAAATATGAGGAAGAGTTGGCTGAGCTGGAGAGGTCGCGAGGCATGGACGTGAAGTTTTTACACCCGAAGCCTGGATACGTGTTGAAGACGAGCATCAATGGAGAGAAGAAAGCGTTCATCAATATATGTAAGAATGAAAGTATAGCTAAGCCAGAAGCTGCAAGGTCTACTCAGAGAAGTAAAATGGGTGTCCAATGGTCCTTGCCTTACAGTTTGGCTCCTGGCCGTGATGATTATGATCATGCAGGGAAAAAGTGTGTGGTGTACGATTGCATGTTTCATCCTGATTGCTTTGAGATGATAAATAAAGACAACAGATTTCGGACGTTGATGGATAATTCAGCCATGGATGGAATTGAGCGAGAATTCAAAGTGAAATTTGATCGCAATAATGTCAAAAAACCTAAAATGAAATTCAAAGGCCGTCCACAGGCAACTGTTCTTAGAACTCCAAACAAAGGTGGGCCAACTGGGGATAATTCGCTAGATGCCCTCAATCTCTCCTACCCTTATGACCAGTCAAAGAAGCAAGAAGCTCCCACTCAACCAGCCAAAACAGCCTCCAAAATATCGGGAAACAGAGATTCTGAGAAAAAGGTGAATGACGAGAAGAATAAACTTGAGAAGAAAGATGGCTTCACGGAACCCAAATACTCTTTCGTTCATCGTGGTCATTTTGACATGCAGCATTGCACCTATGCCCGAGATTCGATGCCAAGCACCAGGCCTCAAGAGCTGATTCTGAAAGTGGAACTACCTCTATTGAAGACTGCGGCATCGGTCCAGCTGGATGTCTTCGAGAAGCGGATCTTCCTAGAATGCAAGAAGCCGGTTTCGTATCGTCTTGATCTCCCACTGCCGTATCCTGTTGACGAAGACAAGGGTAGTGCGAAGTTTGACAAGAGCAGGTCATGTCTAATCATCACCCTAGCTGTCCTCCCGCCTGTGATCTCAGAAATCCCATCCTCTATGCCCGCATCCCAGGAAGCTGCCCCTCTAGTCCAAGAAATTTTGACGAATGGTGATGACGTTGAGAGCGACGCTCTCAGGACTAAGGAAGGTGAAATAATTCCAAGCAATGCCAAAGATGATGAGCAGGTCGTCAACGATGTTGCGAAGTCTGAAGCTGAAACGGACCAAAAAGCTGATGCAGAGGAGGAAGAAGTGAATGAGGAAGGATCTCAAACAGAGAAAGAGGCCCTACAAGATTCTGTTGAGGCCACAGAAGATACAGAAGATGCACAAAGCATGGCAGAGAAAAGGAGTGCTGCAGAATCTACTCCAACTGAATTGGACCAGAGCCATGCAATCACTAATGGAGTGAATGCTGAGAATTCAGAAGTACTCCACACATCAACAAGCCTTCTCCCAAAGTTCGACATCTACCAGACTGATGAGAAGGTCACCCTCATCATCCGGGAAGCAAACATTGAGAAAGAGTCTGTCAAAACAGCTGTATTGGATGAGGGAAAGAAATTGGAAGCTGTATTTAAGAGGACTAAAATTGTTCCAGATGCAGCAGAAGAGAGGTTCTCTCTCTTTGTGAGCTGTGAGGAAGGCCAAATTCTCGATGAGAATGTGAGCATTGACGTCTCTGAGGTCAATGTGGTGTTGGTGATCAAGAAGAAAGATGGAAGTGGAAGTCTGTGGTCTCTTTTGAAGGCTGGTGCTTCTGCCGATGATGTGAAGGTAACTTTCATACATTAACCTAAATATATCTTAGAGATGATGGAGCGTTAGTGCAATGCCATCTAACATTCTGCTAAGATCAATAAACATTAACATTTTCAATCTGGAATTTTATCTTTTACATTTTGAAAATTCCAGATTTAAAATTTTGATATAATTTATTGATCTGGGCAGAAAGGTAAATGGCATTGAATTCATAGAGTGTTGGACTTTAAAACATTAAAATATGCAATATTCTCTCACAAAATTTAAAGTCAGTAGTCCATGGAGAAAAATTTTAAATTTATTTGAAAATATGAAATCATCAACAAGTTGTATTGTAACTCGCAAGCAATGCATTATGGCCTAAAGTTTCATCATCTCTGACATTGTATTACAATGATACAATTTTTGCCCATTAGAATTCCCATAGACCTGTGTACAATTATATTTCAAAACACAAAAATAAAAAATTCTCACTAATGTGCAACACTGCTTGAAATTCAATTAATTTGCTGAAAATTTACGTGTGCTAATTTTAATATTGGCTAATTCACCTACATGTATACCTCCCTCAAAGAAAACAACTTGTATTTGGGTGGTTTAACGTTTTGAAAGATTATTGTACTCAGGTCCATTCATTTAAACATGTAACAAGTGATTATTTAAGTGAATTCATTGTTAGAAAACTGTCAATGATTGTCAGAAAACTGTCAATGAAAATTTCAGGTGATAGTTTTTAGAATAACTAGTGGATATTAAAAGATAAAAAAGGAGATGTCCTTCAAATCCAAAGCAAACTGAAATTAATTGTTACACTGTATGGAGCTGTATTTGTGCCATATTTATACATTATCTTACATCAGCATGTTTTGGTGGTATTCATTCTGCAAGATGAAAAACTGTTTTAAATAAGATATCTTGCAGTCTTAATATGCTGAAGGATTCAAGCACTGTAGTGCTTTATTTGGCAGGGGGGGGGGGGGGGGTACTGTACTTTTAAATAGTTATAAGCTTTGACATTGAATTATGCAATTATTTATAATGGGGGCATTATCAGAGTTGCTAATCATCCTCAACATGCAAAAATCAAGGATAGAAATTAAAATGTGAATCATCAAACAGGTGAAACAAATATTGCCTGATGAGAGAAAGTACAAAGTATGATAACAATTCTCCCTATCGCATATAGCCGATATCACCTGATATCACCTTGTGATATAGATATCACGCACATTGGCTTTGGCACGCTCACTTCCGGAATAAAGCGCGCGCTATCTTGATTTCACTGTATACTATCTACGAAATTTCATTCCATGGGTATTTAGCGTAATTTCTTCGTTTTGCGTCGGAAGCCCAGCATTGGGCCGCTTCGCAAAACAAACCCATATAATAAATAAATACAGATCTGAAAGAAAAATATATAAAATGATGCTTTTATTCGCAAAAATCGATGAAGAAATATGACACTACAAGCCGCTGTCGAAGATTACCATAGAAAGCAATACACTTTTGAAAGCGCGCGAATGTTACCGGAAGTACATGTGCCAAGAATCTGGGCCAAAATAACTACATGTAGTGCGCCGCGTGCGTTCATGATTCGGAGAGCTATATGCTATAGGGAGAATCCCCTCAACATATTTTCTCCAGGGACTAGAAAGAAAATATTTGACTCAGCCATTACTTTTGTAGGTGATGAATATTTGAATTACCTGGCTCCAGGCATATTCAGGAAAAGGTTGACATCTCTGCATTACAACTGTATGATTTCCCTTAGAGCATACCCCCAAATAACAAAATACCCAGGTTCATTTCACAAATATATTGTATAAAAAAGAATTCAAAGGGTGTTCAGTGTACCCTGCTGAGATGAATTTTAATATTCACTTCAAGGTATTTAATTTGGTCTTTGGTCTGTAGCAATGAAAATGATCTGTTCATGAGAATATGGCCTTTGTACTGAATTGTAGTAGAGCTTGAAAGCATTTTACTGCATCAGAGAGCTCTTAGAAGATGAAATATTATAATGGACTCTGGTTTTTTTTCTTCCTTTTGTTGACGATTCAGCAGCACATTATTTGCTTACGTTCACTCTATTTGTAGTACATGTACATTGTAGGCTTTGGTAGTGCAATCTTATGGAAAGGGGCGGGAAGAATATAACATGGGACAAAAATCTAAAGTGTGTGTGCCTGGTATTGAGTCTGCACATCCACTGTATTCTTGGAAAGGATCTGAAGTGTTCTATTGCAATTTTGTTTGAAAGATATGAGCATTCATAGACTTCTGCTCGAAAAGATTTAGGCATCTTTTCCACCCTTTAACCCATGTTGCATCAGTGATTAAGTGTAAGAATCATGGGATTTTATATACACGTCTGTTCACTTATTTGAGCAGTAGTATACATGGTGATAATGCTCTGGCTATATACGGCCCTTATAAACGCTTTTCGCTCATTCATTCAACGGATTTCCACCCTTGTGTTCACACCCCTCCAGGAAAGGCGTTTCGTGACAGAGGAAAGAGTGGAGGATCTCTTAAAGGAGGCTATGTGTAACCCAGAAAGGAAGAAAACCACCGTCCCGTGCAACGTTACCCACTTCTCAGATGAATGTGTGAAAGCAGAGTTTCAGGTGAGAGAAATTATAAACAAGATACAGTTTAACCCATTCAGGGCAGGAATTGTTTTGCAGCAAATTCAATCACTATTTCTTCTTTAAATTGGCAGGAGTGACATTTTTAATATTAGAAGATTTAAATGGATTACAATGTTCCTAATTTAAATTTTAATTGTTGAAAAGCAAGATTAACAATTTTAGATTGCCAATTTACATGAAAAGGGAGTGATTTCTTTAATGTTTATGTGTTACCAATTTAAGGATTCATGACAAATTTACTGATTATTTTCATATAAAAAATTATCTGCGTTAATCAGCTTATTATTACACAATAAAAATAATCAGACTTTGTACAGAAAGTTTTTCTCTTTCTACTTACAAATTGCATTTTCTGTAATGTTTAGAGCCCTAAATAAAAAGTAATTGAATCAAAACACAAAATGTGTAGCTCTCATCCTGAATAAACAGGTTAATAAACCTGTCTATAAAGACTATCAAAGGGAGACAGAAAAAGGGGTCTTAACAGCAGGTGGTCTCTATAGACAGGTTCATTTACATGTAAAATGCATTCTAGGGAGTCAAGACAGATGGTCTTTATAGACAGGTGGTCTTTCTATACAAATGGTCGCTTAGGCAGCTTTGACTGTATGTGGAACATGTGTCGTATGATATATCCCAAGAAGTTAAAGAGGAAGAGGAACCTAAGGAAATCTTTCAGAAGGCCAATGGATTATGGAACATGTTAAAGGAAATACTATTGAAATGAAAATTTATAGAACCTGTTCAAACAATGTTCCTTTGATTGTTTGAATTTTATATGAATTTTCATGCTGTGCATTTTAAACTTATTTACAGATAGATTCTGGGAAACATACCTGTATATACATACAAATTAATTTAATCTACTAAAAGCCAATATTTCAGCATACATCAATTTTTAGCTAATTCACTTTTCACACATTAGCGAGTTTTCATTTGTACGCTTTGAAAGATTAACGTCCATAAGACTGTGGGAGCTCTAATGAGTGAAGATTTTAGCAAATTAATTGTTGCAAAATTCGCGAAAATGGAAAATAAAACCCCAGAAAAATGTTTAGCTCGTACAGTATCCATACTCTGTATGTAAAGATTCACATCATTAACAATTTATATTAATCACAATAATTTACCAAATTAGTTAATATTGATTTTATCTGTTGAAAGGAGTTTTGATGTACAATGGCAAATGATGATTATGGAAAGGGTACATGTATCCATAATACTTGCATAATCTTTTTGTTCAAAGTTTCCACTCATATTCAAGCAAACCTTATCTTCAGTTCATCACAAATATTTTTAAATTCTATTCAGTTTTCATCTTACTGACAAGATCATTTTAACGATCTTTAATATATATTTTTTAAATGTTAAAGCAGTGTCACTTATTTGTTTTTGCTATTCAGATTAGAATAGATTGATTCTGCTTTAATTTGTTCTGTGTTTCTAAACTCCTTGTAAGATACAAGTTCCATGAATGTTGGATATACATGTAGCAGTAATATTCAATGTCTTTTCTGGTAAATGTGCATGTATTGTAAAGCAGTTCCATAGACTATAGTATACGTTTATTCATAATAAGATAATTAAGTAGTTGTACTCCTGACACCTAATTAGATTTCCATATTCTAGATGTCACTTGATAATGCCAGGTATAATAATGTTCCTGTGTTTTTCTTCTTTTTTTCTGTTTGGTTGATTTATTCACAGGTCACCTGTGAAGTACCAAAAAGTGATGAAAGTTCCCTCAACAATGCCAAACACAAAGAAGGTTCCTCGGAATCCAAGAAGTCATCCAGCAAACCCAAATCCAAAGAGTCCCTCATCCCAGCATTGGACATAGGACCTGCTGCAGATAACACCAAGGTCGAGAGCGACGAGAGTTCCCCCCGAAGCGATTCCCAGTCGTCGTCTCCAACCGGCTCCTCCATCCCGTCCAGCCTGAAGAGTGCCTTGAGGAGTCCTCGACGACGAGCCTGCAAGTCCGTCAGCTTCAGCGAGGAGGTCTTGGTGGAACTCTTCCTGGATGGCCCTGGTCAGAAGAGAACCCAGAAGGGTGGCAACAACAAAAAGAAGGGCGGGCGCAGGACTCCGTTCTTTGGTCCCAGGCGTATCATCGAGAAGCTGAAGGATAACTCGTGGGAGTATTTCAGTGATTCAGAGCTCCTACATCGCAACGGAGGCGGGAGCACGGAAGAAGACGAAGACCATGAAGTTCCTGAATGGAGCTTGAAGCAGCCTGACCATGTCCTCATGCGTCAGTCAAGCAGCGAGTCCGAGTCGGGCCAGGAGATCCCATCCTCTCCACGCTCCAAGAGTAAAGGGAAGTCCAAGGGGTCGAGGCGCAGAAGGAAAGAAAAGGCACGGCGAGAGGCGAGTCTGGCCGCTGTTAACAGCGGTGATAGCTCAGCCACCAATGACAACCAAGTGAAGCCCGGTTCTCAACCCAATCCTTCAGCTCCTCTGACAAACAACACAGAGTCACAGGAGATGAAAACAGAGAGCTCGAGCATGAATGGGGGTGATACTGATCTACCTGAAGACCTGAAGAATAACAATGATAAGAATACAAGCAATGAAAATGAAGGGCTCCCTCTAGAGATGATGGATCATAAAACAAAGTGTGCTTTCAAGTTCTCAAACCAAGTTATCTTTGATCTTGATGATTAAAGAAAGTCATATTCAAACATTTTACAAACCACTGTATATCAGAATTTTCTGCTTGTTTGATATACCCCCCCCCCCCAAAAAAAAAAAAGAAATTAAATGGTGAAAAGGAAGAAAAGAAAATGAATGAATTAGGTGTTTGCAAAAAAAAACAAAAAAAAACAAAACAAAAAACAACCAAAATAAGTAAACGATAGGATTTTGGTTTTACTTTCAAATTGAAAGTTGTGATTGAATTGATATTTGATTTGGCAATAGTAATGACAGCTTTTATACAACGCCTGTGAACATTTACCTTGACTTTGAAATATATTTTATATGCCTCTCAAAATATACCAACAATTATCAAGATGATTCAAGCAAGATTTGGAAAGAATAAAATATTTCCACTCAATTTGTTGTTTAGTGGTTCTTACTTTGCTTTTCAACCAAAGGGTATCAGGTTCAAATTCCTGCCATGGTGTTTAATTTCCTTCAGCAGAAAAAAATCATCCACATTATACTGCTCTTAACCCAGGTGAGGTGAATGGGTACAGGTCTAAAAAAAAAAAGTCCGTACATACAGAGATCCACTATGAGTATACATGTAAACCATTTATTACAGCTGGCCTTGAGGTATCAATGTATTTCAGATCATCTGAAGCTCAGACAAACGATCTAAACTCGCTTTAAAAAATCTGATACAACAAGATTCCTGATATACCAAATTAATTTACCAGAGTCCAACTCTTAATTATCTATTGTATTTTAGCCTGATAAAATCAGAAATTGGCTACATCAAGAGAATTTTGATAAATGTAAAGACTCTGTTATACAGGATTTCCATTGTATTGACCTGTCCGTGTAATGTTCTGTTTCAGAGAAAAATGAGATTCCTGTAGATTTTCATGAAATTTAATTACCTTTGAAATTATTATAAAAGTTGGAAAAACTAATTCTTATCTGAAATCTATTTTCACCTTAAACATTCATCATTGAATTCTTTTTAAATATTTGATTTATATTACTTTGCAATGCTTTGTTGAAATAATTCATACTTTTTTGTAGAGTTTGTAGAGAGCCATTACAAGCGTAAAATGGTGTCAGAACGTGTGTCAGAACGTTTGTCGGATATACTATATTATAGCCTTGAAGGGTGAGCTCTTTTGTACGAACATTGTTCATACCCAAACCCCCTTTCCAAATTTTCTGACACCACTACCTTCGTTTATTGTTCATTATCATTCCCGTCCTAAAATCAGTTCTACGAACGTTCTTTTTTCTATGAGTGAAATGCAGTTCAATACAATAATTACAGTGACTTAAATGAAATGATATGTCACAGAGTTTAAATATCTATGCATGAATTGATAATGTTTGGTTATACTGTTGTATGAGAATAATGCTTCACGGTACAACGAGTTATCTTTCTTGGAAATGTGAGTGGTCCTGAAAAGGACCTACCCACTCTCGATGTTACACTGTTGTACATAGAAAAAATAGTACATTAAGGATGTTATTGTTGTATTTTTATGATAGGGGAAATACAATTGTTTAATGAAGATTCACCATGCTATAGTGGCTCAGGAGATGTTATGTGATTTGGTTGGAGTCGGGGAAATAAGTTTTAAATGTGTCATAACACACAAAAAGAACAAGAAAAGACAGAAAACTATTAAACTCAACAAAACTACAGGCAACTCTGCCTAAGTCAAATCTCTTGGGACCATAAAGATTTGTTAGAATAAGGAAAAATCTTCCTTAAAAGACTCAAATAAGAGATATTTCATATGACTTGGTTCAAAAAGTCCTGACTTAGACAAAACAAATTTGACTTAGCTTCTAAGGCAGAATTGACTCTATTAGACCAAGCTATTATAGTATTAAGCTATTATACTTGAGGTATTAAACTAAAGATATTGTGTTAAGTATTTAACAAATATGTAGAACAGTTGTCTGTTTTGGTTGTTTGTTTTTTACAAGTAATTCAGATTGACATATTACAGAAATAGTAAACTTAGCTTTAACAAGGCCATATTCATGTATGTTACATATTATGAAATGATTTTGTTTCCAATTAAATTAGAAATGATGTGAGAAAGGTATTTCATGATTTGACTATTAAACTTCATAAGACATGTCAAATAGAGGAAAATATGTGTAAATGGGAATATTGAATCAAGAATTCATATAATAGTAAATAACTCAAGGATTTTTCATATAACCTTACTTGCATTATGTATAAAAATGGACTTAATACCGTTTTGTAGCTGATTGCTTGACGCTCCAGATAAAAGCCATTCTGCTACATGTACTGTGACTATTCCGAACGAATAGTAAATGTATAAAGTAGTATTTTTATGTCTGTCGAAGCTTTACAAATTTAATTCATATTTTGTAAGTAGTTATTTTGTAATTGGACTAATTTTCTAGAAAAGAAAATGTATTTTCAATACACATATGTGATAATTCTGTTATTACTGCGTGCCTTTAGAAAGGAAGTCACTGCCCATTTCCAATAATTGTAAAAGATAACAATGTGTTAACTTGTATTTGTATATTGAATTTTATAATTTTTTTTGTGATATAAAATCTAATTTTTCACAATGATAAGAGTATCATTAAATACACTAATTTGGTAATTCCGTGAATGTGTCATGTGTGTTATGCCAGAATAGCTGAATCTCTTGCAAACTATTAATTGAAATTCCTTGAAATTAAATATGTATGAAAAAAAAAGGAATCTGTGACACACTTGAATTCTCACTTGAATTCTCAGAAATTTCATATAGGGCATGCACTCACTGTGCTCGTAATGGACATGACAAACTAGTGGAATTGCCCAATTGTAAAAATCTATTAGATATTTTCAAATGAAACACGTCGTTTTTTACCCTTGACATTTGTGATGAATTCTACTGTTTTTGTAAATATTGAATTTATTGGTTCGCTAATCCGCCAAACCTGAATAATTGTTGTGAGCTTGAAGTTAGTTTTGATATCAATTATATTTTTAGTGTAAAGAAAAGATACCTTGAATATACAGCATTAACAATGCAGTTTGAATTTCTGATGATGCTAAATATTTTTTGTTTGTGGTAAATTTTATCCAGTTATTTACTGTTAAGCCTGAACCTAAAGAAGTTGTTGAAAGGGTTAAAAAGAATATTCAATCCCTCCCTCCCCTAATGAAATCTAAATCAATATTTAAATGTTTTCATTTACATCAATATAGTCCAATATAAATTTATATTTATGCTGATTTAAGAGTTCAGATAATAGCTTCAATGCACCCTTGTATGGTACACTGTAGTATACATATCCTACAAAGGGGTAGTGTGTTGGGGGATTTAGCATATGTTATAAGCCAATATTTTCGCAATTTAGGACCAGTTCAACCTATTGGCAAGTTGTCAATTTTAGGTTTTTGACAGTGTTTGTACACGTATAAAAGTGCATCATATCGTCCGTGTTTTCACAAAGTGATGGGAGCCACAGGGCAGTGTTGCATAAAGACAAAGAAAATCCCGACAAAGCGCCAATTCAACGGGCATCCTATTGAACGACGTAATAATTCTAAGGACACGATTCAATGAATTTGTAACTCATTTCGTGTAAGAATGCCCCCTGGCTGCAGTCACTTCTTGAAAATACGGACGATGTATAGTGGACATTTTTGCAAGACCAAGACTGCAGAATTCATGAAAATAAAACCACTGCAAAAAATCTTTGCTTGTATAGTTGCATACTTGCATGTTCATCTTGAAATTGATCAACAAGAATTTGCACAAGTGTGCAAACAGGAAAAAATAAAATTTGACTGCTAAAAATTGACAGACTTTTGCTCTCTGTGTGTTTTCTGTTGTTGATTACATCAATTATATGCTTTCTTGGTGTAATTGTGCGATCTACTTTTAGTAAAATGAATGCAGATTTCATCTTTTTTTATTTTCATTCTACCGGTATCTATTTCACAAATTAGCTTATACAGTCAAACCTCATTATGATGAGATCCTTAGAACCAGACGAACTACCTCTCTATAAGGAAACCTTGTTATTATGAGAGCTAGTTATATCAGTGCTCTTTATAATGAGGTTGGATTGTATAAAAGCAATTAAATTCCTGTTTAAAGAGTGGGGCCCAAACAAGACTCAAGCAACAAAAGTAGACACGGCATTACTCAGGAGACTATATTCATTCACCACGACTTTTAGATTCATTACTACTAATACAAACTACCTTTAAAAAGACCTAAAGAAGCTACAAGTTTTCACAAGATCCTTAACAAAGGACTTCTTGTCCCCTCTTTCAATTAGGTGGTCAATTTGAATATTTATCATACAGTGGAAACTCAGTATAACGAGGTACTGAGGACCATCAAAAATACCTTGTTTTAGCATTAATCTCAATATAGCAGGTTTAAAAAACCATGTATACAGAGTTGGGACCAAGCCATTACATCTCTATATCAGGAATATTGTTTATCAGATCTCTTTATACAGTTTACACTATAACTGTTTTTATAAGGGAAATTAATCAATTTGACCACGGCCACCTAATCTATTCTATACAATATTGTTCCTGCTGTTTATTTTGTCTGTATTCCTCCTCTTTCCTTCTCTATCTCTTGCTTTTTCTCATAAAAGCCACTTTACACATTTCCATATTACAACTTTTGTGAGGACAGAAAGGGGATAGAAATTAAAATGTTTGGTTCTAACTTCTTTCATTATTTCCCCTTTTTCTCTTTCTCCCATCTCTCTCATCCGCCATCCTCTCTCTCCCTCCAACTCTTCCTCCAACTCTTCCTCCCCTCCCTCTCTCTATCTCATAAAAGCACTTTCCAATGGCCAGACATTTTTCTGGAATATGCAATAGAAATTAAAATGTAAATAACCAAACAGCTAAGCCAAATATTTTCTAATGACAGAAAGCATGTTGACAATACATATGCTTTGTAACATTAGAAAATATTTGGTTAACTGTTGAGTGATTTAGATTTTAATCTATTTCCTCATGTTTATCCCAGAAGGCTAGCATCTACCTAATTTGGTATTCGATCACATGACAAGCATGAGTAAAACTAATCACTGGGGGGCATATGACAGATTTTTAATGTTTTGCATATGGTGGCCATCGTGCAAATGTGCGATGTGGGAGTTCCATCAACTTGCAAACACATTCAAGATTTCCTTAAACTGGATGACAAAAAAAAATTATTGAGCAATGCAAAATTTTACAATGACCAGCCTTTAATTACACAAAGTATACAATTTAAAGGTGTCTCAACAGCATTTGCTTTTTAGCAATCATATCATCATAATCATGTGATTGGTGTAATAAGCTCTGATTATTACACTCTAAAATAACAATAAGACGTAAGACATTAGTGGACAAACTACACACATATATGATCATAAATAATATGCAACTCTTATACACACAAACAAAAATCCACAGTAAAGAAACTAACAGGTCAGAATCATGAAAATAACAAAAAGATGTGTATGTTTTGCATTATGTGAAAATAGAAAAACAGATAAATGAAACTGCATGAATGGGAAGGTCGATATGCAACTAATCTACTGACACAGAGCTACCAACCTGAAAATTAACATTTCAGGAAGATTTTACTATGAAATCAGGGAGATCTTTCTCTTTAACACACAATTCAATGGAGGAAATCAATGTATGAATCAGGGAGATTGCTGAAAATCTGACATTTCTCACTAAAAAATCAGCTAATTTTCAGGGAGTCTCCTGCTCAATCAGGGAGACTTGGTAGCTCTGATAATGATAGTATTATATCCTACTTCTGTATGCTTCACTCCCTATGCCATTTATCATAATACTCTTGATATTATGAGACTGAAATAATCTACCCAACAATTTTAAACAAGCACAAGTCTTCCCTCTGTTTTGATTTCTTTGCAATCTATAAATAATAGACCAAAATAAAACCAAGATTATAGGACCCCTCACTCCCAGAAAATTTGGCATTTCCTTGCTTGCACATGGACTCCATCAGTACCAACATTTGGATTGAAATAATAGATAGGACAAAAACAAATATTTTGGAAATAGATAAATACACATATGATGTTTACAAAATGAAGAAATAATGTGTGGCTTGCTCTTTATGTGTGCTCCAATCTTTCCCTAAACATAGTACATCCGGGCATCACATGCCAGAACATAAGTATCAGATTTAAAAATGGATGAATGTTGATCTTATATTGTTTTAAAGCTGTATAGAGTAAACTATAAAAAGGAGAGAATGAAACAAAATGAGGTTTGACAAACAGAAAGACATAACCCATTTTTTATATTTTGAGATTTGTGTAAAACTTTCAGTCTCCTTAGCTTAATTAAACTTTCCATTTTTAAAAATTGGTCCATCAAGAAATATCAGACATCACTGGTCTCAAAACCGCTCTTGCTGAATTATGTCCTGCTGCTTGTTAACCATCATGCATATCCTTAACAGTTTAAAAATCAAATTTCAAAGTAGCTTTAAACATTGATAATTCACACACTTGTCCAGCTTTTACTGAAAACATCACAGAATATTCAGCAAAAAAAATCTGTGAACAAATTACAAATAAAGTACACCTTTTCTGCTTGGCAAAATATATCAAGGTATCTTTCAATATATTGAAGTTAATACAGAAGATCAATATCTTTCATGCAAACTCTGATGATTATTTAACACTTTCAAAATTAATTTGCCATTTTTGGTTTATGTATATCTGTACAGAGATGATAGTTGTAATGATGGTTATTTACAAATCTCCTTTTTAAAAAGAAGCTTTTTCATGTAGGCCCGTATTCCGATAGCAAGCTTTGATTTAACCCAAATCATTGTAATTTAGACCATTGGTTTAACTTTTGAATAGCCCGGGTCTAAATAACAATACCTTCGACCCAGGTTAAGTTAAACCTCGCTATCGGAATGCGGGCCAAAGAGTTTGCTTTATCAAAATCATTTGCACATAAATGTAGACTATTTGAATATATGGTTTTAAATCATGCATGTAGCATGGAGCTTTGACCAACCCTTTGGATGCGACAGTCTTTTACAGAAGCTGGCAAGTGCAAGGTGTTCGTCTTTGACAATAGGCTACTATACAACAGAGGCCCAGATTACGAAGGTGTTGCAAATGTAGTAATTTTTTAACCTCTAAAATACCTAATCATATTCAACATTTTCAAGAACAAAAATGTAATTATAACGGTTCAAGTCAGGTCTTTCTTATGCAAATTTGCTGGAAAGCCACAAAAATAATGAGATTTTGTGTTACTAGACATTACATTTGAGAATTCTACCAAATGTACGCTTGTCGTAAGAAGGAGGGCCACACAACATTTGTCTGCATCCAAAGGGTTAAACTCACCTTAAAACTCATTGAGAGTATTTCATCGCAGGGTTAGTCTTGACAAATCAATTGTATGATTGCTGCACAAGATTTCAAAAATAGGTGATACTTTAGCATGACACTTCAAATGCAGGTTATATTCTACAGCCATGAAGACATACATTTTGTCCGACCAATATAGTAAAGTTTTGCACATGGAATGGATATAAGGTATGAGCAGTACAAGGGTTTACAATTATAGGACAATAATTATCATTTTGGATATCTAAAGCATCTGGTAACAAAGCAATTGGATAGTGTGCATGATAAGAAGACATGGGTTGGTACCTGTTATGAGTGTACCTAAAACGGTTGTTTTTTTAGCAGATAAGCTTATTTTCTGGTAGAGATTTTATTCACTTTGGATGAATAGTGATGAGTTATTCTTAATTAATACAGAAAAAAGTGTGATGCTTCCTCCCTCAAAATACGATTGATCAATTGCTAAAAATAAACTTTCTGTCACACACACAACGTGATAATGGCCCACATGAATGTTTCAAATGCAGAAAAAGCTGGACAGCAAGCTAAGAATATACAATGTTTCTTCAGACAAAATTGTCTAAATCACATTCTTCATTTAAGTCATTTTGACACTTTATAATAAAGCACCACCAATAAAGACAGTTCATTTTACACAGAAGCTCCATACATCTACACCTGGCCATTATATTCTACACGAATATTCATGGCCAATTGTAGATAGAAATGGACCTATAAGGATCAATATTACATGCATATTTATAACAAATAAATTAGAATGTTATTTCAATATTTTTCACTCCTCATAAGCATACACATTGTTTTCTTGTCATGTTAATCTATCATTATTTAGTTAAATCTTCATGGCCATTGGCATAATAGACTCATATATAATGTTATTTTGGGAGCAAACAGGTAATAATGGACTATTATGAAAAGCTTCTTGGCAAATTATTTCTACTGGAATTTACAATCATCAGAATATTGATCATTAGAAAGTATACCAGGAGTCCATTGTACCTAAACAAAACATCTAAGCCTCTTCAATAAACATCTACTTTATTACATTCATTGCCTCTTCAAGATCTGACAAGTCCTGATTCAAGAATTGCCTCATTAATATAAATTACAAATTCAATTGGCATTTGAAAGCCTTTTTTTAATGCGTGTACTATTTGTAAGCCTAAATATTCCGATATATTAACTTGCAATATTGCAACTGAAAATCATTTGTGTGAAAACCCAATCTTTTCTCAAATTCGAATTATGATTTTTATAGTTTTTCTCCATAATCAAAGTGATTTAGATGAGTTGAATGAAAACGCCCGAAAATCTATAACAAACTTGCTTTTGCCATCCAAAACACAATTTGGGGTAGCTTACAATGGGTCAGATTATTTGATTGATTCAAATTACCACATCCTCATCCAATACAATGTAAGTTGAGAACGGCTGTTTTATGCAACTGACAAGCGAGTAACATCAGATGAATAGTGATATTGAATTAAATATTGATTACAGAACAATATTTATGATATGTTTATTAAATACGTTTATACTAAGGTCAAATTAATTATGAATTAAGTGTTTAATACAATTTCTTTGATGTGACATTCACACCATTTACATGGAATGGCTAAGCCACATATGGCACTAAAGCATTATGGATGGGGTCTACTGGTACTAATTTTTAAAATATTGTTTCCTCAGCCCAGTTCCATTTTAATTACACAATAAACTTGAATAAATCTGTCTCATCAATTGCTGAATCATTAATACAATAATATTATCCAGACCTCCCAACCATTCTGGAGGGGATAAAAGGAAATTTTATTGAAAAGATGAAAAATACAAAAAGGTTCTACAGTAGAATAATCATCCAGAAAAGTTGTATAACTTAAAAAAATGAATATAATATTATTCTTTCCAAATTACTAATGGTTGGGAGATCTGAAAAAATATCTTTCCTCCTACAGCCTGTATCAAACAGTCAATTCACAATGTTACAAAATATCAATAAAAGTTCATCAAAAACAATCAAAATATATATATAATCTATATAATTTCTACCATATTACACCACCAACATGGGCCCAAGTTTCATAAAATCTTTTATCAGTAACAACTGGCCAAATTATATTGTGCAAAAAATTTGCTTTCAGCAGATTGAAAGTAAATCAGTTACAGTGTCCAATAAAAGTGTGTGCATTACTTGCAAAAAAACAAACTTTTCAGTGGAGGTCTTCACACAAAAAAAGGCCTATTATCAGTGTTTTATTGATTGATCAATCAATCCAATGATCAGTCCGTCCCCAATATTTAGAATTTTCAGCATAGGGTTCACTGAAACAGTGATTCTGACTCAATCCACAGAAATGTTGGCCAAATTCTTATAGCTAAATTGTATGCAATGCTCCTTTGTGGGATGAATTCATCCATACTGTATGCTTGATGATACTGATAAAACATTTTATGAAGCAAGTCCTGGTCTACATTTAAATCAATCCTCTTTCGTTGCACATTACCATAGTTGAGAATATTAACATTGGTCTGTATTACTTTGAGCAACAGACAATGAGATCTCATGTATCTTAGACAAGTGATTATATAAATATTTTTCTTTTACTTTGATCAAATAATATCTTTGATTTTAGTGTTAAAATTAAAATGCTATTAATATCCCTTGCTTAGTGTCCTACATGTAGCTAAATAATCATAAGGCAGCAATGAAACTTTACACACCTGTAGTTTGACACCCAAGGAAAGGTAAAATGGATATGATTTCAAACAAGTGGATGGAAATGAATTTAGACCAGCCAGTTCGAGACCGGGGAGCATTAAACC
Organism: Temnopleurus reevesii; assembly: GCA_036244855.1. Lineage (NCBI taxonomy): Eukaryota > Metazoa > Echinodermata > Echinoidea > Temnopleuroida > Temnopleuridae > Temnopleurus > Temnopleurus reevesii. Next base: position 28,016 of record BQKZ01000025.1, read on the forward strand.
AGCTGACAAATCGGGAATAGAACAATAGACTTGAGGCAATCAGACTTAATAAGAGCATACCATAACCACAATGGTAATATGTAATCAAGTGATAATAAGTCAACCAGGTGTTAACCAGGATGTTGACAAAATGAATTTAGCCTCGGAACTATTGAACTCATCTGTAAAAAGACCAATAGGGAGTAAACCAAATAGGTATGAGCCAAGCAACTCAACGCCACCACACACTACACGATTTTCAGTCACATGACCTTATATTCAGACCAAATTTCCAAATTCTGTATCATGCGATAATACGTCATCTCGCAGCGAGGAACTTGACACTTGATCCTTCATCAAGTTTCAAGTATGAAGGACCTCACCGTGAGACGACGCATCATAGCATGTTTCAGTATTGTGAAATTGGTCTTAAGGTCGTACGATTCAAAGTCGTGTAATGTGCGGTGGCCTTTAGATTAATTTACGAATGGGCTAATTACGTGCAGACCAAAGAGATAAAGCCTTCATGCCATAAGACCGAATGTCAAGCAGACCATAATTGGAGATTGGGCACAGCAAATCGAGCCTCTTTGGTGCCAGACAGATGGACATATACAGACCAGTTGGTGTAATATACTCCTTACATTTCATTAATCTACTCTAGGGTGCACCTAAGCTTCAACGGCATCAGGGGGCGTCCGGCCGGGCTGGGTGTCTCTTGTGTAATAGACTCTGTAATAGAGCGTCTTAGATCTGAAGAGAGAATAGGAGTTGTCGAATTTGAGTAGATATATCCCCCTGCCTGGGTACTTGTGACTTCCAGCATACACCTCCTGATGGCAGTCTCGTCTGTAGATAGGGATGATCTCATCCATAGGAGGCCCTCTATCCTTCCCTCCTCGTTCTACATCACTCTTTCCTGTTTGGATGAAAGGAAAAATGTAAAAGAGGGGTAAAGAGATATTTTCTTAACCCTATCTCTACTGGGTGGGGGGACATGAAGCCCCTCCCTCCTTGATGTTGCGCCACGCCGCCAAAAATTTTGTTCGCTCTTTGCATGATTGTAACTTTTTTCTTTCAGATCTAACACAACTATTGAGACCAAACAAACATGTATGCCGTCTTGATATTATCCGTGTTAAAAAATCACCTTGCTAAACTGCACGGTAGCATTAAGGTTAAGGCATATCTTTTATATATGTATCAACAATACAACAAACTATTCTATCAAATAGGCCTTTTCATGTACATGTTGTTTTTTTAACCACACCATTTTGTTCCTAAATGAAAATCCAAGACAACAAGAATATAGATTCGACCCCTTTGTCAGAAATCTAATTAATCAGTATCCAAAACCAGGAATAACACATGAGCACACATGAACTAAATACATAGCAATAAACATTATTTTGTAACACTTAAAACTATAGCACTTGTTAAAATAAACTGCCACAAAGATGGAGTCCTCTTTACAATTTCCTAAATCATTCTTAAATTTTCTATGTCACTTACCACCTGCACCGCCTTCTTCATCTTCAAACTCCTCCTCATCCTCGCTCGAATCACTAACATGGACGCTGATGGCGTTACTCTCAGCCTCTGTCCACTCGAAGTAAAGACCGAACCCGATATCGTAGCTGTCTGTCGCAAACTCCCAGAAGATGTACTTCCCTTCCTGGTGCGTGGGTACTCGGACAGTCACCGTCTCCCCGTGCCCGACCTTGATTACCGACTCCTTCTCTGATACGAGCTCGCCCTTGAACTCCTTGATGTTTTTCCGCGTCCAACAAGACGCCTTGCAGATGACTGGATATTGTTCCTCTGTAATGGTGGAAAATATAATGTTTATAAAGATACATCTCATACAAGTTAACAGATCTATTATGAATCACTACTAAAGGATTTGTTGGTTACATTCATTAGTCATATCAAGACATTATCATGGACAAACAGAGAGGTTTTTGCATATATTCACTGCTTTACTTTCTTTGAAGCTTTCATTCTGATTTATTTACTAAAATAGATGTACCTATTCCCTAAAACTTATGATTACTATGTAACGCATTATTCAAGAATAATTGAAATGTGTCTCTTCATCCCATCATATTCATAAATTTGCTGCAACAAGTAAAACACAAATTCCTGATACAAACAAAAACTCTGATCATATCAACTTTATAATCTTTAATTGTGGCAAAACTTAATAAAACCAGTACTACATTGCCTCCTATACTGATCATAAATGAATAATACTAGAACCATTGACACAGTCAATGGTTCTAGTCAATCATGATGTTTCCTCTGTTAACTACAATGTGTGGTAATCAAAGCAAATATTACACCCATTCTTGCATTCCTTTGATGAACCTTCATCTGAATTGAGCATTAAATACTTCCAACCACTTTCTAACTATTCTATATCATCTAAGCAGAGCTCGGATTTACTTTTCAGCAACAAAATGATTTAAGTCCTTACCATCACTGTTGAGGGGTATATTATTGATATCTCCATTGGGAGGGGCAGCATCACCTTGCTCACCAAGCTTCATGTGGCTAAGATCTTGTGCTAGTGTGTTTGGGGCTGTGCCATCTTGTGGAGGCACTCCCTCTGCAAGAAAGAGAACACAAATTATATGATGAATGAAACGGGATTATGAGTTTTGGATTTATTGAATTACTTGAATCATGTGGCAGGTGGTAAGGAAGTGCCTCTCATGGAGGCACTCCCTGTGTGAGGAAGAGATGAAAAATTATGTGATGATGAGTGTTTTGAATTTGTTGAATTACATGTATCATGTGGCTAAGAACTTGTGCTAGTGTGTTTGGGGTTGTGCCATCTTGTGGAGGCACTCCCTCTGCAAGAAAGAGACCAAAATTATATGATGAATTATACAGGATTATGAGGTTTTTTATTTGTTGGATTTCTTTACATTAACAACATTTCTCATGCTTCAAAAAAAAATTACATTCAATCCAGAATAATTCATGCTGTAGATTTTAGGAGAAACACTACTTTAAAAAAGGACGATGGATGTTCCTTTGCATGCATTAGTCAAATTCAAATGGGAATTTTATGTTTTTGTATGCATCTAAGTTTTGTAACAATGTTTCTTCAGCAGAAAATAGGAGTCAGGTTCATTTCTGTATTTGTTTTAGTTCATGAGAGAAAAACCCTAAAATGTCATAATATATACAAATGTGTGTATAGGTAACTTGCCTAAGTTTTTCATCCATGAATTTTCTCCATAATTTGTATGACCACTGTCTGACACCTGAAAATGGTGTGTAATTTGTCTAATGTGGAATTTTCAATGACAAATCTCCTTGAAAATTTTAAGGTGTATGACTTTAGGAATTTTCACAATAAAGACTAGTAGATAATGAGGCACCACATGTATTAAATGACTGCACTCTACATCGCTAATTTGATGTCAACAACCAAACCATGTGACACCTTCCCTGGGCTGATAGAGTGAGCTTTGCAAATGACAGGTACTGTATATTATATATGCAAACCTTCCATGTTAATTCAGGCACAATAAAAGCATGTCCAAGAGATATAAAGGTGCGTTAATTCTCCCTACCTGTTTGGTTCTCCATAGTTAACGATGCAGCAGTATGGTTGTGTTGTTGTTGTTGTTGCAGCTGATGTTGTTGTGCCTGTTGTACCTGTTGCATGTACTGCTGGTAATAGTGCTCTTGAAGTTGTTGGAGAAAAACTTGTTGCTGCAACAAAATTAAGAAACAGAGTTTGTAGAAAGCTTAGAATTCACTTTCTGAACAAAATGCATCTGTAGAGCTCAGGTGCATATTAAGATCTTATATGGAATAAATTGACTTTGTTTATTCACATGTCGAAGAAGAGGCCGTCTCCAAGACTAAAAAACTAGGGTCATCATCTTATTTTCTTGGATAATTCTAATGTATAAGGATTTCTCCATGTATCAAATATTTGTTCATCTGTTAAATGACACCTGAGTATGCTCTCAATACAAACAGAGTCTCAAAACCTGCTCTTGTGAAGAATAGATTCTGCTCTTCTTGTAATAGTCAACTACATACCTTAAAAAAAATTTAAACCTCAAAGATCACCAGATAAAAAAGATGGACAAGAAAAAAAGACAAACAAGAAGAATAAGAAGAGAAAAAAGAGAAGGTGGAGAAGAAGGTGACAGAGAAGAAAGAGGAGAAGAAAGAGGAGAAGAAAGAGGAGAAGAAAGAGGAGAAGAAAGAGGAGAAGAAAGAGGAGAAGAAAGAGGACAAACCAAATGATCACCATTTGTTGGGTTGAAATCTGTGTCCAATGATAACCCTAAAAGTATAAAATAGCTCACCTGCTGTGGATTATGTGGGTATTGCTCTACAGCTAAAGGACGTAACTGGGGTTCTAACTGCTGGTAAACTGACTCTTTGAACTGTAACCTGGGGCAAAGAAAAGAAAACAAGTATTCAAATAATCATAAATCTAATACTTTAGTATTATATTCATATTCATGTGTGTTACCTATTGATAACAAGAAGACCACAATACTTGGAATCCAGTTTGCATCCATTACTTGTTGCTATGTCGGGCAAGCCTCGGGCAAGCCTTGGACAAGCTCTAGGGTTGTCAATAACAACCTTTGTGTTTAGAGGTATGCATAAAATTTGCAACCTGCCTATTGAAGCAGAATGATATAACTGTGATTTCAGCTGTGCGATTTGGACTCTTTGAACTGTACTCTGAGGCATAAAAATGGAGAAAAAAAATATATAGTCCACATACTGCTTATTTCAATAAAGTGGAAAGGCATTTTATCATTGTATTTGACTGCACACATAACAATAGAGCTGCAAAAGTTCATAATTGGGATTCTAACTTTAGGCATCATGACACTTAATTTGCTATTACACTGAAAGTAATTTAAGACATAGAAAAGAAGTATCTAAATTATATGTCAACATAAGAAGTGCAATACCTTATTAAAGTTAGCATATAATGTATATAAACTTAGCAACAGAAGGACGTAGAGTTTTAACTGCTGGTATGCTTTTTCATCTGCACCCCAGACATAAAATAATCTGAGTATCAAATCTACTGGTAATTTATGAGAAGCATTTAAAGTATAAGTATCTTTAAAAACAAAAAAAAATAAGCCTGTCAAATGTTACAAAATTCTGGTTTGAAATTCGAACTCACCTTCATATAAATGCATAATTTTTAAGTTTGCTTTTGTTTCATGAACTACTATTGGGCGGCTTTTTGGGCCATTATCTGTTGCATGTATGATGAAAAAATATTATTTTGCTGTTGATAAAGCAAAACTATTTTATCTAATTTTCTCAGAGACATCAAGATTAAGTCTCATGTCACAGATCAATGGAAAGACATTGATATTTCATGTCACATGTGTGACATATGTTGTAACATAACATATCACATAACCCCCCCCCCCCCCAAGATAGATTTTGATCATTACAAGTATAGAAAAAAGGCAACAACAATTTTTGTATAATTTTAGTCAACAAACACAATTGACACTGAAATTAGAAATAAAGGAAATGATTATGAAGTGGCGCTGCCATTGCTTAATGCGTTGTGAAATATAGCGAATTAACTGGCTTCATTTCATTAAATGTAAATGACAATGTGATTAACTAGAGGGCAAAACAGTGTGATACACATCAGACAAGTGATGAGAACTATCACACATGGCGTATGTAATTGGTAAGTGATATGTACCTAGCATAAAATTCAATTCAGCGTTGTGTTTGCTTGTTTGGCCAGTCAGATGAAGACAATCGTTTTCTGGGTCGAACAATTAGGTAGTCAAGATTGCCATCAACTTTTTTTCTCTCCAAGTCTCCTGTCTCTCCTCCCCTCCATAGGTAACTGTATCCATTCAGCTCTTTTACGATATAATTTTCATTCCTCTCTCCCCATTCATCCCTCAAGCTCAAGCCTCAATCCTCTATCTGAAGCTCAACCTCTCACTCCCCTCCATCCCCCTCTTCATCATTCCATCTCTACAAATCATCCTTCTGCATCTTTAATCCTTCCTTCCCTCTCTCTTACACCTCATCTCACCCTTACTCCCCTCTACCCCTTGTTTATCCACTAGCTAATTAATACATCCGTATCTCTCTCCTTCCATTTTCCAGCTCATCCATTCCTACCCACTCCTTCCCACCCTTCTTCCCTCTTTCATTGACAGTCCTACATCATCCTTCCATATAGCACAATATCCTTCCTCCTCCCCTCCATTATCCACTCCCTATAGCTCATTCCTACATATCCTACCCCTTCCCTCTCGCCTTCCCTCCCTTCCTCCCTACAGCTCATTCATTTCTGCAGTTCATCCCTCCCTCTATCTTGTCCACTGCTCTATCGCTCTCTCTCTCTCTCTCTCTCTTCAGCTCAGCCACTCTGTCATCCCTCTTTTTTTATCCGTCCCCTCCCTCTCTTTCCTTCTCCTTTCCACCCTCTCTCCCCTCTCCGTCTCATCCCTCCCTATCCTCCCTCTTTTTTCTCCTTCACCCCCATCTTTCTCTCTATCTCTCTCTCTCTCCTCTCCTTTACAATCCCTCTCCATCTCATCTCCCCCTCCTTCCTTCGCTTCCTGCCATCCTCGTCAATATCTCATTATTTCATCTTTTCTGCTCTCTTTCAATCTCACATCCTCCTAATTCAATCAGCCGAGAAGTCTGCATGTTTGCCCCAGATGAAAGGAAATCATTTTGGTGCAATGATGCGGTAACATCTTGCAGATCTACTGAATATAAATCATAGCCCAAGCTCCTCAATACTTTTTGCGAAGGACCATAGAAACAGAAAATTGTTACGTTCATATTTTTTCTAATCAGACCCTTGCCCTTCGAAACAGATTTCTCTTAACAAACATCATTCCCTCACTTCGTCACTGATGAAGAGTAAGATTTATGAAGCGGTTAATTTTTTTTAGGCTCTCTGCCTGCCCGATTAGGAGTTTATCTGCAATTTTCAGTTTTGTTAAATAACAATATCTCATAATATTTTCTCAGGAGAGGACAAATTATATGATAATTCAGAATGTGTCATTCAGAATGAATGACACAGATGACATTACATGAATACAGCAAATGTTTCAAGTGGATAATGAACAAAACTTATAACACTATCATAATAAATGGCTTGATGGCAGTCAATTGAGGGCTTTGTGTCAAATTCACCGTTAATTTTAATGTTAATCTTTTTTTAACGCCATATGGATACACCACCAAAATAATCATATTTTTGCATTTAAGTTTTTTTCCTCTTCCTAGATTCTAGCACAAGTTTTAGATCTAAGAATAAAAGAGAATCTTTACCAACTGGCAAACTATGGCATTTAATAATTGTAGCAGTCCGAACAAGAGGCTAATTTTAAGCGGACTGGGAGATGCATCCAGGATCAAGGTCTTTCAAACAGCTTCTCCATTTCTAGGAATCCACAGGAGATATTGATTTGATGATCTCAAAGCATGGGCTGGTTGAAAGTGTTGTTGTTGGTAGCTAACCAAACAAAAAGAGCACTAATGGAAGGAGTATCATCTTTCAAAAGGTACACATTTCATGACAAGAATTTTATCCTTGAGGCCCGCACTTTGTGCTATGATAATGATCTTAACATTTCAGATGCACTCAAACCAAGGCAACTTGAGACTGTCGATTACAGCCAACACGCTCAGTCTGACAGAATCTGTCTGGCCAATATTTTATTTGGGGGGGGGGGGAGGGGAGGGGCACTCCTTGAGTATGTGGTCATAATTTAAGGACAAATTCAAAACATTGGGCACACTTTCTGTTCAATTTCAATACAAAAACATGTAATATAATTGATGACCAGTAAATGCATGCTTGCAATACCTGTACATGTACGTTTCTTGTCATGCACAACATAAATTTTAAGATGATTGCGAGCCAATGTGAACAGGGTCTCAGGAATAGGATAAAGGAGCAAGCAAAAATCAACAGGCACACTCTGATCTAGTGGAGAAATTAAAGCCTTGAGAATTGTTTCTTGCTACTCTATGGGGTTTTTGTTTTCCATTTTTTTTAATCGACTTTGTCAATTTACATTAATATGGTTCTGTTAGCCATAGCTCTGTTATAATTCTCTTAACCATGTTTCAGGAATATATATATACATGTATATATAGTTTTTAATTGTTGTCAACACTTTAATGCAATCTGAGTTCTTACTATGTTGCACTTTAAAGAACTTTAATAAAAGTCACATGCTGCATTTATGTACTGAAATTTTGTAATTTTTCAATTAATAAATTTATTTATTTATATGTTTATTAATAATTGTTCAATATCCCTCAATGCCCATACATGAGGGTTTGCATCTCTCAGGGCAGCAGGGATGAACTTCGTTTTTGCAAACCCTGGCCCATGGATAGCCATTTTTACTGCCTATCTACCCTCTGTCCTTTCTACTCTTTTCTTTTCACATTTGTATATGAATTCATCATGATACATTTGTAATTTGTTATAAACTGGTAACGATTTGATGGCTGAATAAATAATGATAACAATAAATAACAATTTGGGTCTTGGTCTAGTAATCATTATCTAAACAACATGTTTTAGGGAAATTTTGTTTTTGTTGAGTTTTATCGAAAAGGTAAGGTGAATAAACCTATTAATGTGACATGAAGAGTGCTTTGAAAAAAAGATTAGGATTTTATAAGGATTTCATGCGGCAGTTTCAGACATCACACATACACCACAAAACTAGATCTTCTTCAAAGCATCTTCATCAAAGCATCAGTCTTCCAAATACCAGTACACCTGTACCACATGAATTCCTCTTACAATAGTCACCTCAAGTTATAATCCAACGGTATCAAATATTCATCAATGATATTCTTCTTGCAAATGGTCGCAATGCAGGTAACCCACAAAAGAAAGAGGGATTTCCATATCATAATCAATAACATTCTGTCTTCTTTCCCCAGTAATGTTGGTCTTAAGTTGTTGCATGGTATGGAATACAAATCTAAAAAGAGCCACTTGAAGAGTTGGAAATGCACGATTTTAATTGTTTTGGGTTTTTTTTTTGTTGGACTTGAATAGATTTTATGCAATACACTCAGTATATTCAGGATATTTATAGTCTCTAGTGCACGACAGAAGAAATGTTGATACTTTCATGAAATGATATTTAGTTCAGCTGCTCCAGAAATCCCCTCATTCAATTTTGATCCCTAGTGCTCATAGATATGTAAGCTCGGAGTGATATATCCATGTTCCATGAATTTTTCAAAGGTAATTTTTTAGTGTATCCAAAAGTAAATTTAACATGAACTTGCATGCTATGGGAAAATTTGAATCATTGGCAAGTGTAATGTACGGTAAATAAAGGTGGCTGGGGACGTTAAAATTCAACTAAGTTTCATGATTTTAATTATCTGAGAAAAGGTGAACTTGACCTTTAAAAATGAAAAGAATAAATGTCAAGAAAAAGGAATTGTTGAATCATACCTTTGTTGTTCTTCTCTCAATCTCTCTGCTTGTCTTGCCTCTTCTTCATTCCGTAGTCTTTCTTCCTCTAACCTCTGTCTTTCTAACTCCTCTTCTTCCCGTCTTCTCCTTTCCTCTTCCTCTCTCCTATTTGTAAGGAAACCAGAAATTCAAATCAATGTCATTAGATATCAGTTTTCTTCTTCGTAGACTTTCTTCTTCTAACCTCTGTCTTTTTAATTCCTCTTATTCCTGTCTTCTCCTTTCCTTGTCCTCTCTCCTATTTGTAAGAAAACCAGAAATTCAAATCAATGTCGCTAGATATCAGTTTTCTTCTTCTAACCTCTGTCTTTTTAACTCCTCTTATTCCTGTCTTCTCCTTTCCTTGTCCTCTCTCCTATTTGTAAGGCAAAAAGAAATTCAAATCAGTGTCATTAGATATCAGCTCGCTGAAGATGAATACCACTTCAATTTTGACCTCAGTTGCTGATCATTTTGATTTTTTTCAGGGCGATGCTTGTCCTGATTTTTTACCAAAATGTGATATAACATTAGAAATGAACAGTAGACTGCGGCAAGAAATTTCTCCAACACAAATGCATTGATTGATCTGTGATGGAAATGCAGGGTTTTTTGCCTGTTGAGAGATGGAACAAAATATTATTAGTTTTCATATTTTCTCTTATGAGGAGACTGTTCATTCTGCAATCCCTATCATTATACTTTTCTATATGATGATTTGAATATTCACCTTTGACAAGGGCAGTACTGTCAGAACTGTCCTAACAATTTTTACAAAAATGATTGACACATCTAAAAATCAAAATTTTACATATAGGTTTGGACACTCACTCTAAATCAATTAAGTCTCTACATGAGATTCATATAAACACTAGAGCACTACGGTGGAAAAAGTCTCACACATGGCAAAACACTTGAAATGTATCATTTTCACAAGAATGGTGTGTATACCAGCCGTTCTAACAACCAACCGGGTAGTTATATGTGGAAAAGAAACAAATTATGATTTTCAATAAATCCCTAAATGCGTTATCAATGACTGCTCAGATTGTGGATCGACAGGACTCATGAAAACTTGGGGAAACTTCATGTGTAAAATAATTCTTCTCTTTTTAAAGTATAATGGCCAACATGTTGAGAATAAAAATAAAATTTAGCTGATTCAGCTGTTTCAATGTTCATTACTCTAAATCTTTAGTCAAAATAGGAATCATCTGATATTGTAGGTTCATTGGTCCTATATATTTCAAGATACAAGTGATTAAATACTGCTAATTTATTAGCCACCTACAGGTCTTGAAAGCCTCAACCAGAATGCATCATGTGTGAACTAAACTTCTGCTTCAATCTTAGCCCTATTTTGCCCTTTTTGCATAGTAATTGTTTATTCTATTCCAAGGGTTGCATACATTTAAAACTGTTTTTAGATGACTTTGCATTATCGCCTTTAAAGTCCAGTTGAATATCTTTCAACCAAAATTGAAGACAATCGAGATATTATGTTCCAACTTTCGTATTTCTAGGAGTATTCCATTACATTCTCTCATGAAGTTACCATTTTTTGCAGAAAAATTACCATTTAGGCAGAATTAAAATGCACATCCTTGCAAAAACAAGTTCAATTACTGAAATAAGGGAAATTTAATCCCATCTTGAAGAATATAGGACAGTATTGTCTTTGCATCAGTGTAATGTCAGCCAAGTGTTATTAGACACTCAAGTCCCCTTACAGGGCCCTAAGGCTCATAGATGATCAACACGCGCAAACAGGTTTGCGACAACAAGGTAGAGAAAAGTTCTCGGATGCTCTAAAAAACACACAACCAAAGAAATTTTCCCAATATACAATAGATTGAGGCATAAAATTGATTGTCAGATTTTTAAGTTTCACAATTTTTAATAAATTCTAGTAAAAAATGAAATTTCACATAAATAGACTTGATGAAATTACATATACATGTACTCAATTATGATAGATGTAGGCCCTACTTTCAAAGCATATCCTACATGTACTTAAATGCAGATTCCTATGAAAATGACAAATAAACAATCAACATTCAGTCTTCATCTCGTCTCATCTCGTCTCATGAATAGCCACAGTACCTCAATAATTAAAATAAGTATAGAAATAGTCTGAGAACTTTCTAAAATATTGTAATTTAAAAATGATCTCCATCCCCCTGTTTCTTTTCAATTACCAGTGTGTAACACACAGAGGGATATCAAAATATGATTATGTTATTTGCTATAAGAGTGTTCATTTTCTATAATCCTTCTTACTTTCATAGAAGCAGACGTGGGTTAATCCAAAGCTAAAAATGGATCTTATCTGATCAAAACTAGAAGTTCAGTACATGCAGCATTAACAGAAAACCCTTTCACACATCAAAGTTGTTAAGCATGGCAAAGTCATAAAAGCTACTGTCACTTCATTAATTTGTTATTTGCCATTTTTTCATACATATAAACTTGTACATAAATTTTAATAAGTCAATTATCTGTAGATGATTGATTTAAATGGTTTCACCTTCTGAAGTAAAAGTTACCCCATCTGCTTGCTGTAGGCCATTTTTAATTTCTGATAAGCAAATTACATGTACACTTATATGACAGAAATTACAAAATTGAATGCAGCAAAGTAATTGCAGTACATTGCAGTGTATTTCTTTCTGATCAATGACATTGTGTAAAACATTGGAAGATTATGTCTCAATAATGAGTTTGTACAATTTCTTATAAGCAAGTTAAATAGAGGATATCAAAAAAGCTAAAGAGGTATGGTATTCTTCAGACAATCCCCAATTTACACTACGTCTTTGTACTGGAAACTTCTAGCATGTTGCTACCACATGCTGTTGTGAGTGTTAATAAAACATCAAAACATTGTAATAAAAAAATTGAAATAAAAAAAAATGAAAATAAAAAAGAATTACATGAGAAATGAGGAATACAATTTTGTTAATTTCAAAACAAAATGGATGTCTAACTCGAACACATCCCCATGCTTAAAACCACCTCTTGTGTTCGTGGTTGTTTGCCAAAATATCTTGTCAAAAAGATATTCAGACAATGACCACTTGCAGCTCGGCAAGAGGAATGGATCGTCTTTTCTCAAGCATTTTGAAAGGCTTTGAGTGCTCTTTCAAATGCCCTTTTCAAATTCAATGCATCCAAGGTCGAATACTGAGAGCAATATTAGAAGAAATGCATTTATGTCAAAATAATTCCATCCAAGAAAATTTAAATGAAAACAGTGAATTGTGTTTGAAATATCCAAGCAAAATATCAAACTTAAAGGGAAAATCACTCTGTTACTGTATTCCAAAGCTTAAAATGGGAATGCAGAACAGATTTTTTATTGTGAATAAAATATTCATATCAGATTACATGCTATTTTTATTTGTGCATGGAATTATTAATTCTCTTTCCTTTTTCATTAATGTTGGCATAAGACTCCTTTTTTCCAGTTGATCTATAATCATCCGCCCCATAATATATAAATAAATATATTATCTTTTACCTTATTCTCTCACGCTCCTCCTTCTCTCTACGATGAGCTTCCAAATGAGGCTGTAATTTGGGGCATCTGCTGTCCAGAAGCTCACAGAATTGTAGCATGCAATCTTCTTTACTAAGATCTCCTAAAGCTTGCCATTCTTTCCTATTAAAAAGGGGGAGATCAAAGAAAAGATAATAGAGTAAAATAAGTTATTAATCTTGCCAAGAAGGCATCGATTATAATGAGCTTTTAGATGAGGCTGTAATTTGGGGCATCTGCTGTCTAGAAACTCACAGAATTGTAGCATGCAATCTTCCTTTTTACTCAGATCACCTTAAGCTTTACCATTCTTTCCTAAAAAGGGTGATCAAAGGGGAAAAAATGAAGTATGAAACTGAACAAAAATGCATCGATTGATGAACTTAGAGATGTGGCTGTAATTCATGGCACAAACTGTCCAGAAGCTTGCAGAATTGTAGCATGCAACACATGTCGTCCTTGCTAAGATTACATGTACATGTGGTTTGTCTTAAACTTTCTGGAAGAGGCTGAATGGGACAGATAAAAATACACTTGAAAATATGATGGAGCATGAAAAAAATAAATAAATGTATGAAAGGACTCGTGAATGGATCAATACATGCATCAGGATTGGAAGTCTACATATATTTTGGCAGCTGTAATTATTTATTTCATCATTTATACTGCAGGAATTCAAGTAAATAAATTAATAGATAGATAGAAAATTGAATAGATGAAATTAATAAATTAACTAATAAGTACATAAATAAACAGACAATTAAGTAGGCCTACATACAAATAACACATTCACAATCAAAACATATTCAAGTTGTTTCTTGCATATAGTACAACTCAATATTAATGGATAAACACAATATTAAGGTGTTTATTTGGAGATTCACAGCATATATCACAAAGCAAGCAATGCTCAATTCAAACTCATACCAGAAAGTCAGAAAACAGTCTATAATTGAAGACTATTTCAATGAGAGTGCTACCTTGAATTATATCACTGTGGTTTCTAAGCAAAGACCAAGAAATACAATGACTGCATGAAGATTAATGTTGAGAGAGCAATAATATATTTAGTCAAAACAGACGTGCAAACCACAATTTTCACAAATATGGTCTCTACTTCAAAACATTGGTATTCTTATGAGCCAATGGCTATGACTTTTTGTGAAGTAATTTGAATTATTCAGAAGATAAAGGTGCCTGGCATATTTTTAAATTGTATGCAAAATACGCATGTTACAAACAAAGCAATAAAAGCTGTACTTTTCTCATCAAAATAGCGTGGTTAACAAGCAGCCAATTTTTTATAAGTTATACGTAAATACATAGGACAGGGATTTATGTAAAGCAAGTGCGAGTTCTTACATGCTGGGGGATGGGGTAGCATATATGATACAGTGTATGTTTATTAGAAACCAGGATTTCAAGAGTTCTGTAATTGAGCATCAAATCACATCAAAATACAGCTCAGACTAGACACAATGTTCTGATGCATTAATAATGATAACACTAATGGCAAGAGTAAACAATGGATAAAACATCATGCATTAATGATGGATGAAAGAGCCATAAAAAAATCAGTCCATTAACTGTCTATCTTACATGAAATATTGTATGCATTTTCAATATTTTCCTGCAAATGGATTTCTGAATCCCTAATATGGATACTGCCAGAACTTGATTGATATATCTTTAGAATTTTGACATTTGAAAATGCCGTGCAGGGACAAGATGCTCGTAAAGTTCCTTCTCTTATTTTGCATTCTCCTGAATCTGTTTTTCACTTCAATAGTCGTATGTGATCGCTAGCTTTATATTGTAGCAAACATGCCACAGGCCCGTAACATTTTCATTAAATCTCAGATGGCTGTTTGCATTGGAAGCATCAAGATACTCTCTTCTACTCTCATCATGAAAGCTGTCGACTGTCACTTTAGTCTCCAGATAAAGAATTAACTCATGGTACAAAATTGTCTTCGTTGAGACGCATTTCCAGTTCATCATTGGAATTAGAATGAAGGACTGGTACATAATATATGAAGAGAGAGGAGAATACTTGAAAACTATGGGGGAAGTCTGTCATATGTGGAAAGAACTAAGAGCTTTTTCTGGTTCATTATATTGATGGTAAAGGTGAAGATGATGATGTAATGACAATGATGATGATGATAGCCGTAGGTGATGGTGGTGATGGCTATGGTGGTGATGATTATGATGATTATGATGATAATGATGATGAAGATGGTGATGATGATTATGATGATAATGACAATGACGATGATGACAATGATGATGATGATGATGTTATGATGATGATGATGATGATGATTAATCATAATGATGATGGTGGTGGTGATAATGATTATGATGATGATAATGGTGATGGTGATCATGGTGATGAAGATGATAGTGATGATGATGATGATGATGGTGGTGTTGGTGGTGGTGGTGATGTAATGATAATGATGATGATGATGATGATGATGATGACTATGACGATTATGATGATGATGATAATGGTGATGGTGATGATGGTGATGAAGATGATAGTGAGGATGATAATGGTGATGGTGATGATGGTGATGAAGATGATAGTGATGATGATGAGGATGGTGGTGTTGGAGGTGGTGGTGATGTAATGATGATAATGATGATGATGATGATGATGACTATGATGATTATGATGATGATGATAATGGTGATGGTGATGATGGTGATGAAGATGACCGTGAGGATGATGATGATGATGATGATGATGATGATGATGATGATGATGATGATGATGAAAGTCATGATGATACAAATTTTACAAATATATTTTTGATTACCAACCTGAATAAAATTTCATACCATGTCCATGGCTCACATAGTGAAGGAAAAAGCAAAATTTATAATTCAAAGGCAGAAATAATTCTGGGTTATTCTTAATTCATTACCTTCTATCATTGCCGACAACATCCAGATATCCCGGGGGAGGAAGCTTGGACGGATCTAGCTTGCCAGAGGTAATCTGCTTGGTGTAAGCAACAAGCTTTATCTTGTCTTTGTATGTGAGGTGGATTGCCTTTCCTTCAAATTCTAGTTTCAGAAAGATACAAGGAATAAAACAAAATTAAGTCAAATTAGAATCTTAATGAATGTTAATGAATGAAAACCTACAAAAATTTGCTAATGCCCCAACAATGCTTTGTATGAGAAAGAGGGAAAGAAAATGTGTAAGAAAAGGAACAAACAAGTTTTTTAGAGATAGGAAGGAGTGAGGTCAATGATAGTTTCAAACAAGTCTGTAATGCAGATTAAATAGATGCTAATTGAAACTATCAAGAAAGAGAAAATATAAAACAATTTCACTAATACTTTTTTTTTACGCACAACGAGAACACACCTTTCCACTTCCTCAAATTACATCATTGAAAAGCATAGACACATAGTCGGTATGGAAAGAGATGCCACTTCTTGAGCGAAGAGTACATTATCCACTTGCTAATTGTCGAAAGTTCTGTGAGAGTTTATTAGTCAAATATCATTTGCATCAATATCGTTTTTAACTTAAGAGGCAACAGAAACTTGGCATGAGAGTTTATAAGTATTTGTCAATGTCATATAATTTATCATCATGGAAATTGGTTTGAAAAAAAATTCAAGCATATAGTCCGGCGTCCAGTGATCATAATGGTTACTTAAAGGTCCACTATTATGAAAATACAAGTTGATCTGTATTGATGTATTATACCATTATCAATACCCTTTTCACTGAAAGAGAGTCCAAATGTGTTTCATATATTTTATAATATTTTTTCNTAATTTATCATCATGGAAATTGGTTTGAAAAAAATTCAAGCATATAGTCCGGCATCCAGTGATCATAATGGTTACTTAAAGATCGGAAGCGCTTTGAGCAGTCAAAACTGAATGGAAAGGCACTTAATAAATCAGCACTCTTATTATTATTATTATTATTACTATTCTTATTATTACTATTATCATTACTAGAAAAAAGAATACTAACAACTAAGCATAATATACAACAATGCTTAATGTACATTCATACTGTAGGTATAGGAGTAAATTTTACAAATGAACCCATTGATCTAAGGAATGATATTTGTAACAACTTTTATTTCGATCAACCCCTTTCAATCCCATCCATGCTAGTAAATTCCTTCAGTAAGAAATTTATCCACAATATGCTGCACTCAACCCAGGTGAGGTGAATGGGTCCCAGTAGGAAGAAATTTCTTGAATGATGTGGGCACAAAATGGTAGCCTCGCTATAGCTGGGTAAGAATGCCCAGGGTGCTATAAGACAGACAAACATGTACGATTGAATAGAGTTATCCCATCACTGCAATTTGTCATTAAAATCTCAATTAAAAAAATGAATGGTGATCTCAGAGCTGTAACATCATTTCTATAAAATTCATTTTACCAGAAAATACAATTTTCAGAAAAAAAAATATCCTATTCTTTGCTTCCATGCACTTTCAAACGCTGTATTTCAAGGATTTTTAATATTCTATTTTGTCCTGTAAATGTCAGATTTTCACTGAAGATTCAAACCACTGACCTTATAGTTGAAACCTTGGAGGGACTCAGAACCACAACATAGGATACAAATTTTAGCTCTATTACTCACATACATTTTCAATTCAATTCAATTCAATAATTTATTGTCCAACTTATGGAAGATCTTCTTGCTCACAAAGACACAAAAATACGATACAATGCAAAATACATTTTTCTCATTATGAATAATATAAATCTCTTTATGATTTCATTGGCACATGTAAAAAAAAAAAATAATAAAATGTCTTTTTCAAGAAGATCTGAATGTAACAATGATTACTGTATAGCGGGATAATTTTGCGGTGTTAATTTTTCTTGGTTGGTTAGTCCATGAACATTTTTGCGGGGTATGGAAATTAACGGATATAATCTATGAAGAAAAGTATAATCTATCGACCTGACTAATAAAGATATTACATGAAAAATTATAAAGAATGACCAATTAATAAAGAGATTATGATTAGAAACTCATGTATGGACGTGATTGAACCATTGATAGCGTTATCGTCTCACTTCAAAAAGCACTGTGTGAAGTACTGCGCATGTTAACTCTTCGTACCAATTTTTTCCGCTATACAGTAATACAAACCAGGAAATTCAAGTAGCTTCACAACAAATAGGACAAATATTGAACTTCTGAGAGTGACAATACCGACTTGTCACAACCCGTTTACATTATACACACCATCAATAAAATACATGATCACAGACAGAAAAATACCAGCAAGTATCATTCAACCATCTACATGTACATGTTTTGTCTGGGGCACAATATCATATTGCCGTCTGTGAATTTTCTTCAATGGTGACTGGTTTAACAATAGGGTATTGTATGATTACTGGTTCCATAATATAATGTAATTCAAAATATCAGATTGAATTGTGTAACAATTGAAAACATGTAACATTTGAATGATCAAATTATATCCAACTTACTGCTTCTGTGCCTGTGAATGCTTTCAAGAAAGTTATAACAAAATATACTCCAGCCTTGAGAAATTCAGGCTATGGTTTTGTCTCAGCATACATGGTGAGATGAACAACAAAAATAACCATAATTACCACTATTGTTTGTGCTCAAATTGAAAAAAACAGCTGATTCAAGAAAATGAAAAACGATAACAATGCACAACAAACTAATGATGCCGATTTTATTAACATGTAACCCACGTCAATGATCAATTACATAACAAAAGCCCTGATCTTGAAGCTATCCTCTTCAAACGCACGTCTTCTAATGACTTTGCTTAATACACCCACTCGTGAACATACAACCTCTTGGGTATCGCATCTCATTAATTAGAGAACAAATCCAGCATCAAAGCTCGTCATCATCACCACATCAAGCTATAAGATGTATTCTCATTTAAAGATAATGGCTCAAAGACTCACAAAAAATGAATATCCATCTGTGTGCAATCTCGCACCGATGCAGAATTGATATCTCCAATATAACCTGAGCCTTCTTGGGAGAATGCACGCATGCAGTATGGAGCTAATGCGGGTAACAGAAGCTGACGACTACCACTTCACAAGCCAGATGACGACGGGCTCTGTGGGGTCATGGCAGGCAGCTAGCTGGCGGAAATGTTAATGAAGTGATAAAAGGACCAGGGAAAGCAGGCGGGCAATGGCAATGGCTGGATAAGAGCTTCACCGCTCACTGCCTAGTCTCCAAAACAGACCCCATTAGATAAGAATAGTGCACTGTATAATTAGTCTTTCTCCTGTAGATAGAGTTGCTCTTTAAAGTTCTTTTTTTTTTTAAGATGTACAAAGTATTGACATTATTGACATTCGATGATGATGATGATGGCCTCTTGTATAGCGCCGGTATCCGCCACAGCTGGGCGCTCATGGCGCTTGATTACTCAAAAAATAATGTCTCACAGATTTCAATGTCCTAATTAGTGCTATGGTTTATCTTTCAGTCCAAGAACTCCCAGTGATGGTACACTTTGGTTATTCTTCTAACGACAGGGTAGTGGGGAACAGATAGGTCTTTAGGTAGGACATTCCTCTGACATACAGTATCAGATGCAGGTTCAAGTTCTGATTTTGGGGTGGTGATGCTAAAAGGTCATTCAAAGATGTCCAGTATATATCTGCTTGATACACTTATGATTTTCCAGTATCCCTTGCCATAAAAATCATAATCAACCTGATAAATCTCTAATATTTGCATGTGTATAGATTATTTACATCTATTTTAAATCAATTACCATGTAAACAAAGAATTCCTGTAAATTCCAACAAACTCTGATTTTAGATATTTGAATTCCCATACTATTTTTCAAATTTTAGGTGAAAATTGATTGAAAAAGCTTGACATGGCATGAAAGATGTAATCTATTCAGAATATTTGAAATAAAAATGGTGCATTGAAAAATTATTTCTGTCTAAAGAGCAAGAAATCAATCAATTTTTTTCTTTTACCTAAAACAAACGCTGGAACACTTTAAGTTGAACAAAACCTTAGGGTTGCAAACTATTGTTATTGAACAATGGCTTGTCACTCCAAAACTTTGTATAACAAAACTGCTCCTACATCATTGACCACAAATACACATTGGGTCTGAATTTGTATACTAACGACAGTCAATCTTACAAGGAAAATCCATTGTATCTTCGGGTGATCTTGAATGAGTTATTCAAGAGGGACTTCACAATGCTTCATACAAAGTGTATATTTGCCTGATCTTGTATGAAATCTGAACAGCTTAATGATTCTTCAATGGACTATCAATAAAATGTTCAGACAGTTCTTGAGGAATTTTCTTTTACCCAAGGAAGAGTATATCAATGAAATTATTGAGGATTTGTGAAAATCCTAAGATGGATAGTAGCTAAGTTGCAGCAGAATACAACATTTTCGGAAAGTCATTTTGATATATTTGCAACATTTGGTTAAATAACACTGAAATTAATACTTAATAAAGTACATAACACAAATTATGAAGAATAAATCAAAACCTTAAAGCCCAAGTATAGTTTTGGTAAAGATTAAGAAATGTGAATTTTGGGGACGTCTATCATGACTTGTAATTCTTATATCACTTTGAGACCATATCGTATTATTTTAACGAACAGATTCTCTTGAAAATTTGAATTTGACCGTTAAATCACATGTAGCGCCCTCTAAAATTATAACATTATTTTGTTTGTCATTGGGCATATAAAAAGTTATTTCCAAGATTTGACAATAGAATGATAAGTTGTCCTTTATCAAGAAAGACAAAAATTAATTAGTGTCGGGGGACAAGACACTGAAATATTTTGCACAATTTAGGTTATAGCTTTTACAAATAACTTTGTTATTAGTTGTCTGATTTTCCTCAAACTTTTTTTGTTCTGCTGGCAAATGTTTTCTGCATATGTTAAAAAATTATTATTTTGGGTAGACTCTTCTTTTAAGTAGAAATTAAAAGAGCAGAGAATTTTATCTCCTAGCATGAATACTTTTACTTCAATCAGATGAAATCATAGCTGCCAACATGAGCCAGTATAGAAATATACAATGACTCTAGAGGTTCTGGTTAAAACTATTCGCACAAATGAGCATATCAGATAGTACCATACTATCTGATGCTCACGAGTGCAAATAGTTTAAGCCAGTACCGAGAATCAAGTCATTGTATATTACTTTTATATCCCTTCTTACAACAACAACATTAACAATAAAGTAGTCTATTGCAGAAGATTAGATAATCTTACCTTGTCTTAACGATAATTTGATAAGCTGATAAATTGTTTTTCTAGTTTCTGGCTCGTCTTCTCGTTGAGCACATCAACACCGTGCCGTGTAGCTGGGAAGCAGTGTCTCTCTCGCGCACGGGCACGTCTGTTTTAGCCGAGTACGCATGCGCGCAAAAATAGTAACTTTTTTCCCAAGGGAAAAAAATTACTATTCGTACTATTCAATGGCAAACGGCTTTATTAGTAAATCTATTCATTTTTCTTGCCTGTACACTGTCAATGCAACGATCTTTAGTGTAAGGGATATAATAGAAATTAGTAATAATCCTAGAACAAATTTCTTCACATATTTTACATTGAAGTGCATGGTGCTTATGTTGGAAAAATTAGTAATCTTTACCGGGTTTAACACAAAACTTGACAAACCTGAGACCAAAATTAGTATTGATTACTAAAAGTTAGTAATATTTGGCAGCTATGTGAAATTAATCATTTTTTTATCGCACTTCAATCCCTAGAGAAACAATGACTCACAAAAAGGAAGACAAATGATAACAAAACAAATCAATATTCAACAATTATAAAATCAAAAATTTCTAGATTTCTTTATCAATAAACAAAAACATATATATTTTGCATATATGCAGACTAAGGATTGTGCAGTGTCAGTTTTGAAGGCCAACATACATGTACAGTATCAAAAGAGACAAGAGTTCTAAAAGTATGAAAGAGATGGAACTATTACAATTTTACAAGCCTTTCAACCCTTGAGTTGCATTTAAAATTCCACCCATCTTCAGCAATAAATTCATCCACAATGAGGGCACCCTATAAAGGTGAAGTAAATGGGTACATACCGGTACCTGGCAGGATTTTCATCCTTGATTTAGCTAGGGCACCATATTAGTGGCTGTCAGATAATGCGTATCAAGGTAATAATAGAGAAATGCGTTGAGCCTCATTGTAAAAGTGCTTTTTTTTTTTTTAAAGATGTACATTGAGCAGAATAAGGCAAACATTACCTTTTATGCATGTTAGAATTGATATTTTTGACATTTTATACTGTCAAATTCCAATTATTTCGGAAGGAAAAATAATCATTGTATGTCATGGAAAGTGGTAATCTATATTTAGAGAATATACCCATCCTTGCACAAAAGCTGTCATTATGTTGGTGTTAGTCTGAAGACTGGCATGCAAAAAACTAGATGAATTCTCGACCGCGCACGGTCGAAATTTATGCCTCCGCCATCACGCAATCAGAAAGATATGTCCGGCTGTTTGTTCCATGCCATCAGAAATGAAAAACATTTTTTAAATTTTGGGCACTGCAACCTTTGACCCTGTGAACCCAAAATCTCATCAGTTCTTCCTCACATGCTTATACATAATTGAGCTACACACTAAGTTTGAAAGAAATTGGTTCAATTTTTCTGTTTATATAAGTTATAACAATAATGAGCATTATCAGGTTTATCTGCCTGGTGACCTTTGACCTTTGATCCACTGAGCCCAAAATCTAATCAGTTCATCCTCACATGCTTATACATACTTGAGCCAAGTTTGGTCAAAATCTGTACAGCAGTTCTGAACTTATTGCGGTAAGAAGCTATTTTGGGTGATTTTTTACAAGTTTTTTTGCCCTGTGACCTTTGACCTTTGACCCATTGTACCCAAAATCTAATCAGTTCATCCTCACATACTTATACAAACTTGAGCCAGGTTTGGTCAAAATCTGTACAGCAGTTCTGAACTTATTGCGGTAACAAGCTAGTTTGGGTGATTTTTTTACAAGTTTTTTTGCCCTGTGACCGTTGACCTTTGACCCATTAAACCCAAAATCTACTCACTTCATCCTCACATGCTTATACATACTTGAGCCAAGTTTGGTCAAAATCCGTTAAGCGGTTCTGAACTTATCGCGGTAACAAGGTCCGGACAGACGGACGCACGCACGCATGCACGGAGGGACGGATGGACGGACGGACGGACGGACGGACAACCTGAAAACATAATGCCTCCGGCACCAGCTTACGGTGGCGGAGGCATAAAAATTGTGATTTGAGAAAATTGACTGCTTCCCTTTTTTATAATGTATGTTCACTCAATCATATCAGATAGAGCTAGTATTTAAACATATTCCTGCCATAAATGTATCTTTAGTTGATTAACAATATCTGTATCTGTAAATTTTCAATGTAATTGTAAGATGTCATACTCATCCATTCATATGGCAAAGAAGCAAAAATCTGATAGAAGATTTTCTATTCATGAATAATCTACTTGTATACTAAACAGTCTATACCTATGCAACAGCCTTCCACTCTCCATCAATTTAGTCAGTAGTAGGAATGCTGCCAGATTGCTGCCAAATTGGTGACAATATGAGGTTGAAATACAGGACCAGGGCTTATAAAGAGGCCAATTACTAGCTAGATTATCATAAGGCACAAGGTTATTTTGATTTGTCAGTATTTATGTTAACGCATATAACTAAGATAGAAAGTAAGGTTTCCCTTGAATAGTACATTTTATATTTCCCATTTAAGATTGCATTGCTCTAAAAAAACATTAAATGTTTACACTTTACTTAATTACAGTGATTTACATCATCTTTAATAATGAAAAATTCAAAAGAACTTCAAACAATTCTACATGTATGTTTCATGATTTTTACAACTTTTAAAGACAAAAAATTTATTACTAAACCAATGCTTTCATGCTTAAGCATGTAGACTTAATACATTCAATTACACATACAATGTACCACATGTACAAACAGAAGTGAGTAAATCCTACATTATGATTTGAACATTTAAATTAAATTATTAAAAATTTGCCAAGAGTTGATTTGAAATCTCAAGTTTCACTTCAATTCGTAATGGACATTTCATAACGAGAGAATAGACAGCAATCAGCATTGTGAAATACAAAGAGTACAAAAGTGAATATGGTCCATTCATACAAAGGTATACATGTGCCAATAGAAACGCTTTGTCTCTTGGCAAATACAAACTAGACAAACTCTGTGATTTGTTTATAAATGTACATATATGGGACTGAGGAAGATTTGTGACTACATGTACATTTCCTTGCTTATGAAGCTGACGATTGGGGACACATCTGATTTTTTTTTTTTTTTTTTTTTTTACAAATCCTGACAATTTCATGATATTATCCATTAATCTATTAAAATTATATTACATTATAACAGATGATACTGACCCTTTATTTCCTTGGAAACAGGAAATGCATACATTTCAATGTGTTTAAAAATCTACATGTATTACAATTTGAAAGATGAGGTTGGAAACTGTTTCTTGTAGATCTTTAATTGTGTGTTTTTTCTACTCAATCTTTATTTCTCAATGATCTTCAGAATATTCTGCTTCAAGTGATTACTAAATACTGTGATAAAGTGGTAATTTTAGTGTTTTATGTTCACTCAGAAATAGGATGCGTACCTTTACATGTATAGACATCCTGCATACATGAATAACCTGTAATTTTTTTGGAATTGTGAATTGCTACATTTGGGGGGGGGGGGGGG
>BQKZ01000025.1:61511-80384 GCA_036244855.1 Temnopleurus reevesii
TTTTCGTACAATCTTTTGTACAACATGTTCATGATATCATGTTTCTTTTTAAGTAGATTTGAAGACAAAATTTGGCGATAAAAATATTGGCTTTTACCAAAGCTGTACTTGGGCTTTAACGACAGTCTATATTATGATGATGAAAACCACTTTCACATATAAACAAACATAAACACACACACACACACACTAAATATCGCTTTCTAGTTTTGTAAATGTTTAAAAATCAAAGGTGCAAAAGTTCGGATTCTGTCCCTCTCAAATTTTAAATTTGTCTTGAATCAATGCAATAAGAATATAAAATCTTTTATTTTAGTTCTATATACTTACTTCTTTATTTCATGATCTCTATACAAAAGATAGCACACATTTATTTACAAACAGTACAGAATATTAGACATTTGTTCAAAAGGATAATAAAGATATTCTCCAAAGTGTAGGGATAAAAATTACATACATTAGGATATTGATCTTGATATGATATGTGTGTTTTCTTCCTTAATGATTATTTTACTTCCACTTTATTCTATGAAAGGAATTTCATTAGTTAAATATATAATGACTATTGCAAGGTATCTCCCCCAACCAGTCAAGAGTGGATTTGGGGGATACTTCTAAGTTCCAGTGAGCAAATTTTTATTTTAACTTTTTGAAATATGAATATGCAGATTCAGTAATATCTGCTGCTGTTTTTTTTCTTTTACAAACCATAAAGAATAATCACTTTGTTAAATAGAACGCATCAGAAGTCTCACTGAGAAGTTGCAAAATACAGAGTCCAGTGAATGAAGGATTAAAGAAGAGGAATGACCTGTGAAATTGAAAATCAATTTTAATCCTTCCAATGGGAATCCTTAGAATGACAGCTTTGCCAGCTACGGTGACACCATTCTGGAGAACTCTCCATTTGTTTGGTACATAAAATTTTGCGTTTTCACATTTTTAACTTTAGCTGGCGTTAAAAAACCATTCTCATCATGTATTATTTGTTGAAAAATCTTTCCTAGTTGAAAATGTAATGCAGTTGAAACTCGTTTTAACAAGGCCCTTAAAAGCTTGTTAGATTAAGATGAAAATACAATAGAAAACAAAGGAGGTGTACATTGTAAAATGAATAGCCAATTAATGAATTGCTTTCAACCATAAAATCACAAACATAAATAAATATTCTATAAAGGTTAACAAAGATTTTCACCAAAGTACAGTGCAGATCAAAATCCCTTGCTTACCTGTCATCCCTATAAATCTCACAATAATGGGTTGGTGGGATCTTAGGACTACATATATCATTCTGAGCTTATACAGTGATAGCAGGTTACAAAGAATTTACATTTGCACAATAATTGACATAAGGTTTTAAAAAATGCACTGACGTCATTATATACACTATAAGTACACTTTTGTAAGAAAATAATCAATACGACTTCAATGCACCAACAAACCCATGTATACAGGCAGGAATTATACAACATAATTGTTTGAATACTGAAATGATAAGGAGGATGTTTGAATGAATAATGAAGGCACAACAACAAAAACAAATCAATCTCTAAATTCTACCTGATTTTATATCTTGATAAGAATAGCACAAAATATTGATCTGCAATTTGTGAAAACATTTGATCCAAAGCAATGATGATTTTTAGAGGATTTTGTTAGGCGTATCAATACTGAAGTCTCTTATAATTTTTAATCCAAATGTGTTTTTGAATACTTGATGTTAATTTTGTTTTCACCTATCAAAACCATAATTTTAAAAGTGAGCGCATCAAATTTTTTCTGTTTGAAAAATGTGATTTATTCGGTTCCTAAAATAAGATTAACGTTATTAACTCTGACTGCTGCTCTTGTAAAATACATCCATTACGTACCGGATTTCTGAAAGTTAATAATGCAGTCATTGATCAAATTTCCATGATGCGTAAGACCTCATTCCACATTGTTTATCATAGATCCAAACTCTTGAATTGATCAAATCTCCTGACTTGGACGTTGTTTAGATTTTTTTAGTTCTTATAAACCTAGTGTGTATTTCATTCAGTTGATGATCATACTGCAATCCTTGTTCAAAGTGTCCTGAATAGACTTTGTTCATCATAAATAACAAATCTGAAGTTCATAAAATACAAGCTATCTCCTGACTTGGGCGCTCTTCAGATTTTTTAGTTCTTTTTCGATCTCAATCCTGCGCAGCTCTTTCTGGTACTTTGATAGAGTGAGACTGTCGGCTTTGATTCCTGATATACTCTTCCGTTCGAGGTACATGCCCTTTAACTCCCTGTGCGGTAATGAGATGCTGCGATTCCAGTAGGGGTCCTCCACTCCAAGCATGTCGCGGATGTTCCTTGCAATGAACTATAGAGGGGGTGATACAACAAACAGGAGAGATTCAGTATGATCACTATAGAGCCTCTATCAAATTAAGCCTCTCTGGCAGGGCCCTGAAGTTGAATGGCCTGCTAATATAATACCTGGTCTTAATTATAAGGGTAACAAAAAATAATTTCATCTTTATCATTTGCTTTAAAAAAATTACCTTTCATCCTGGGATGGAAATTTTGATAGAATATAGTTGAAAATGTATCCTATGAAAATTTGTATGGATAAAAAGGCTTTATTCAGAAAAGAGCTAACACAGAAAACAGTAAATAGCTTAAACAGTCAAACATCATTATAACCAGGTTCCTGGGACCAGGGAAATTATCTCTTTATATAGAAACCTTGTTATATCTGAACCCAAAATACAATAAATTACAAAGAGATGGGACCAGGATAACTACCTTTTAATAACAAGATCTTGTTATATCACTGCTCTTTAGAACAAGGTTGGAATGTACTGGTATCTTGCTGATTAAAAAAAAAAAATTCTGAAAAAATCATTACTAAAGCTAACACTTCAAGTGCTAAATAATGGATGATTTGCTGTTATTGCACAAAATGGTGGTATCATTTCCTGGTTTTATATTGACAAAAAAAGACCTGTGAAGAGAGTGGTCAATCAAATAAAAAAGGTTGAATTATGTAAAAAGGCTGAAATCTTAATTTGAAATAGCCATTCTCGAAAGACCCACCTTTATATGATCAAAGTCAGTAATGCCCAGTCTTGGTAAAGTAGAAGCATCAACAATGATGAGCTTCCTCCCAGTGATGAGGTTTGTTGTGAAGCATGCCTACATGGAGGATATCAAGAGACAATATATAAAATTTTATAAGCAGGGAATAAGTTTCAATACTATACTCGACTACAGTTCTATGTGAAAAAGTTGCTAAACAAAACATACCAGGAAAAAATTCTGTTATCAGACATAAATTCTAGTTGCAATGCTAAATTTCAATCATCAGATCCTGAAAAAATACCAAAACAATGAGGAAGGACGAATACCTATAGATGTAAAATTTGCAAAATTGCTATACAAGCCTTCAAATTAATTAGCTACAGGGAAACCAACGTTAAAAGGAACACTAAATATCATTATTTGAGTAGAAAAATTTGGCCGCCATTTTCGACACATTTGAGAGAAGATTTGAGTATATTTAGATCTTCTTTAAGTTATGAGGTTGCATTTTCATAAACTTCAGGCTTTCAGCAAAAAAGTATAGAAACATGCCTTTTTTTTTAAATTTATTTATGTTTTTGTTGTAAATACTTTATGTGTGTTTTTATCTATTTGAATATGTAATAAAATTTGAATTGAATTGATTAAAAAAAATTGAATTGAATTGAATTGATTTATTTTTTATATGTTTTATTGAATTAATGCAATTACAATATTTACAAAAAATTACTTAAGATTGATCAAGTAATACAGTTTAACATATATAACAATAGATTAAAAAAAACATTCAAAAACCTTCAACATATACAATCAGTAGAGAGAAAAGCCTCTAAAGAAATGCCGAGTTGAGTCACGACAGCTCATCTGTGGTTGTTCAGCGGTCACTACCCATCNCTACCCATCTCCCTCGCCCAAACTCTGGCGTGAAGTTTTTTGGAAGTCCGGTCCAAGACACACGTCGCCTCAATGCATTTTGCTACTGTAAAATTCATGAAATGATTGAAATTAATGTTTGAAAAGGGAGTAAAATTATTACTATATACTTACCCTGTATTGTGGAAAGCCAAGCTCTGCAATCCAATCGGCTACTTGGTCGCAAGTCCAGTATAAACAAATCGGATCACCAGGCCCCGCCATGTTGATATGTGTTGCTACGTTATTGTGTGTAGTCTCGGTTTCAGCGTTTATCCCCATGCGCTATGCGCTCCGAGCCTGGTAACCCCGGTAAAACTATTCGACTGCTATGATTCAGCTCAATGTTGATTGTTTAAATGATGGCATTTTTTACAGTATACGTTCAAGTAATGACAGGTAGCATGTTCAAGCAATTTCAATATTTGAACATTGGTAGGTACGATTAATTCCATGTGGTGCTTAGGCGTTTGCTTTTTATATCAACCCTACAGTAGTTTTTTTTTTCTTTTTTTTTTTTTGGGGGGGGGGGGATTCAATCAATGGTATCTGACAGTTTGGGGATGGGGATGAAGAGTCTGCATGGCAGGATAAAGTCATGAATCTATCTAAATTATTAAGATGAAATGTAATGGGGACACCTCCTGTATATACCACTTCGATCCTTTGGCGACTATTGATAGAGAAATTCTACCCCGGCCCCCCCCCCCCCAAAAAAAAAGGAACAAACAAAATGAACAAACTAAAAAAAAATCATACCTATGCCTCTGTTGTAGATATGTGAAATATTTTCATGCAATTTGGTGCAATCGATGTGACTTCAACATCTCGTTCCTAATCCAATAAGTTCATATAAGGTTTGCAAGTGACACCAGGACCGCAATGAATGAATAGCCTCCTAATTAACTGATATGGGGCCAATTCGACAAAAAAATGTTTTTTTGTTTTGTTTTGTTTTACTGCTCCCCTTTTCTTGCCGAAACGTCTTACTTTTTGTGCCACCTTCAACACATCAATGAGAAATGCACAAGAAGCTAAGACGTCTCAAAGGTTGGGTCTGGACCATAAAAAATACTTTATTTAAAAGCAGGAAATTCACACGAACAGACCAAAAATGTTTGAAGCAAATCTGAACCAGAAAGTTTTAAATATTTTTTATATCACTATAATTTAAAAAGAGTCAAGAGTTTTCTGGCCAATACCAAGCCTTTCCAAAAATAGTCTACCCCCGGCAAAATAATGAGAAAAAAAAAAAAAAAAAAAAAAANCCAGGCCCCGCCATGTTGATATGTGTTGCTACGTTATTGTGTGTAGTCTCGGTTTCAGCGTTTACCCCTGAATCCGTAGAATAATACTATTCTTGGGTAAAAACTATTTGGCTGCTATGTTGATTGTGTTTGATAATGACATTTTCTACGGTATAGTTTCAAATATTGACAGCTGGAATGTTCAAGCAATTTCAATATCTGAACATAATACTAAAGGGGCGGTGGCTTGGTGCTTAGGCGTTTGCTTTCTATATATACCAACCCCACGATAATTTTTTTGGGGCGGGGGTGGGGGATTCAATGATATCTGACATTTTGGGGATGAGGATGCAGAGGCTGGCAGGATAAAGTCATGAATCTATCTAAATTATAAGATGAAATGTAATGGGGACACCTCCCGTGTGTATCACTTTGATCCTTTGGCGACTAGTTAGATAAATTCTACCTCCTCACCCCCCCCCCCCCCCAAAAAAAACATCCACGAACAAACAAACAGAACAAACTAAATAAATCATACCTATCATATGCCTCTGTTGTAGATATGTGAAATATTTTCATGCAATTTGGTGCAATCGATAGGACGTCAAAATCTCGTTCCTAATCCAATAAGTTCATAAAGTTTGCAAGTGACACAAAACATCAAAAAGCCGCAATGAATTACTAGCCTCCTAATTAACTGATATAACACAGGGGCCAATTAGACGAAATGTGTTTTTTTCATTGCTCTCCTCTTCTTGCCAAAACGTCTTATTTTTTGTGTCACCCTCAACACAATGAGAATTGCACAAGAAGCTATAAGACGTCTTGGTCCAAAAAAAAATATTTTGTTTAAAAGCAGAAAATTCAAACGAACAGACCAAAAATGTTTGAAGCAAATTGGACCCAGAAAGTTTTAAACATTTTTTTATATCACTATAACTTAAAAAGATTCAAGAATTTTCTGGCCAATACCAAGCCTTTACAAAAATAGTCTACCCCAAAATAATGAGCAAAAAGAAAAGATAAAGAAAGAAAGGAAAGAAAGCTTGAGAAAAACCGAATACCTATATAATAAGAAATATATAAACATTTCAATATCTAGACAAATTGGCAATTGACGACGTCATAGATGCACAATTGGCCATTTGAATTACTGTATTCATATCAACGTTATAAAATGTTACTTTTACTAACTATATAGGAGATATTAGACATGTGGATCCCATATATTTGCATGTTTACATTTTAAGACAAACAGTTTATCTTATTGTATAGAAATAATAGATTTTGTATCATAAATATGAATGAAATGATGATAAGTAGTGCACTCACCTCGTCATCAAATTGGTAACATGTTTGAAGATTTTCACTGATCTACCCATTTTTGTTCAAATCTATAGGAATTTAGCACTTTTTCACTTGTTCGATTTTCTTCAAACTTTTAAACCTTTCACGCTATTTGTGCGTTTCCCTGCATGTGTTCACGTGCAAATTCACCTTTTGGTCAGTTGCGCGGTTCAGGGGAACGGGGGGGGGGGGGGGGGCTCATTATGAAGAGTTTTTAAGGATCAAGGTTTCCTTTTCTAGCAGTTTAAATTCAGAAAGAATATCAATCATTTGTATCTGTAAATTATGTTCATTTTACTCTTTTTATCTGTCGGAGAAATATGCTCACAGATCTGATTCAAAAGTAGAATAATAAAAACAGATTTATTCGACTGCTATACATAACAAAACAAAACAAAACAATCTCAATATAAAATGAGTTCCCCAAAATAAAAAAGAATTGTATCGGGACATCTTTTCGATAAAAATATGCATCGAATTTGCCAACAATAGCTAATAATAATGTTCAGTCCATTCTCACTGTCTTGTGAAATTGATGTTTTTTATGATGATTTTCTTTGGATGATGATAGCATTGAAGTATGAATGTTCATGATGATCGCAACATGATAAACCGCGTCATGAGAAGAAAAGAGAAAGAAAAATTGTATAAGGGAAGAAATCTCAAGTCATGAAAACAAATGAAATCAACGGAGAGAGAGGAGGAGAGAGGAAAATGATGATTGCAACATAATAAACTGCATCATGAGATGGATAGAGAAAGAAAATTGTATAATGAAAGAAATGGCAAGGCAAGATAACTAATCATGAAATCAACGGAGAAAGAAAGAGATAGGAAAACTCAGGACTGAAGCAAAAATGAATAAATACATGTAGATAAAAAAAAAAAAAAAAGATCAGTCTCCCATCGCAAAACGAACAGTCTGAAGCATAGAGGTCTGAAGCGAAGTATTATTGGTATAGCGCCAGCTCGATGTAGTATGATTTTTTACCGTAAGGATTCGGCAAGAGACGAAGATACCCCCGCTGCACCTGTTTTGAGGATTGATTCCGCATCCACACACCGTATTCAGTTCGAAAGCTGCAATCCAAGAGCTGCGGTGAGAATAACGAGAGAATATCTTTCTGAACTAAAATCGTGAACTCATCATCATGCTTTGATATATTTTATGGAACTTTTCCGGAATATTACGAATTACTTTATTGAGACACCTTGATTTTATTTCAAGCATGGAGCCTAGAAATCTAGCGATGAGGACGTTTCTGTGCCAGTGTTTTCTTGGTGAGTATCGTTTGAAGCGCGGTGACTCGTGTGTGCGGACGGGAGTAAATTCCAGTCCGACAGACAAGGCTTGATTTGGATGTGGGTTTCGTGTGATACAAACTGTATGCACGGCTTTTTGTGGTCTGTCAGCCAAATACAATCAGACGGTGTTGACAGTGTGCCCCCTTCATTTTTTTTTTGGTTGTGCTGAATGATAATCGAAATGAATTTGCATTTCAAATACAGATACTTGCCCAACAAAATGTAATAACTTCTTGCCCAAATTTGATATCAAAATTTTTTTTTTCAGGGATAACATAAAGATGAATACAATGGATTATTAATATTTAATATGCCACAATGTATTTCAATTGAAAAAAAAAACATTTTAATGAAGTCTAACGTAATTCATTTGCCAGCACAGCATTTTCACTTGGTCTTGGACTTGGGCAAGCAGGCAAGTGTTTTTATAGTGTCGTGTAATGTAATTATTTAATCAATTTTCAGGTGTACAGACAGGATTTTTTTCACCCTTTTTCACTAATTTCTTGTAAATTAGGTTTGATATCATTCTGAATTATGTACATAAAATTTATCTCTGTTTGATGCATATTTGGTGAAATATATTAAAAAAATAAAAGGAAATCTTAGGACATATATATGCAAGTTGTCTGGAGGCCCAACCTCCTGTATTCTATTCCATTCTGGGGCATATTACACATGAATTCTTTATGACAACATAAGACTAGAGGCAGTTATTGTGTAGCCTCTTGATATGTTGTCACTAGTTTGAGCGTGTCAAAATAAGCAATGTGCATTTATAAAGGCTAAGAAAATTAATAAAATCTTGCCTCTGCTGTTTTGTAAAGGAAATTGCTGATTTAATAATTTAAAAAGTCTTCAAATTTGTAGTTGATTATTTGGGTTTCACTTTTACATTTATTTCATTTTCAAAGGATATTTTGAATTATTTGGGCTTACATGTAATTATATATAAACCTTTTTATCTTCAACTTTTTACCCATTTCTATTGGTTTTGTTTGAATTTATGCATTTCAACTTTGAAGGAAAGAAACTTATCAGGTTAAAACATTGGTGCAAGATAATTAAATAGTAGATGTTCCAATGAAAAAAAGAGTAAAACATTGAACCTTTGAAAGTTGAAAATGTATAGTCTGCATCACAACAACAAAAAAATCACAAGAGTCCTTATTTTAAAAAGGAGAACATCCAGTATAAATAATGTATTGTAGCATATTAAAGGGATTTTACCATTTCCCTCAATTTTTCATTGTTTGTTTAAAAAGTAGACACATGATGACATGCGTATTGAACATGTAAGCCTACATGGTACAATGTGCATGTATATTCATGTGCTGCCATGCTTGACATTAGTGTAATAAAAATGGGTGCATGGGATATTGCTTTTTAGGTTAATCAGATGTCTAACATCGCTCAGATGTGTTTGCAGTTTCTGGGTTAACCAAAGCATGAAATAGCACAACAACCTGTAGACTGATACATTTAAAGGAAAGGCTATCCATTATTTGAATATCCTTTCAAAACAGTCCTTGAATAGTACAGGGTATGGTAATTTTCTTGAAAACTGTTCTCCAGAGTTTTATTAGTCCAGTGGCTTACTGAAAACATTCCTTCTGAAACACCATTACTGACCAAGCCAGACTTCTCATTCTAAGCGGCATTGATTAACAGCACAAACACTCACTTATGTCATCAATAACATCTTGCTTTTCCATTCATCCAAAACGTCTATTGAGGGTCTTGGTTTGACAATGGGCAGGGTTTGATAAATGGTCTCGCTGAATGACCAACAGGGTTTACTGTATGTCCACAGTGTCCAGACCTACCAGTGGTCATGCTTGACTTTTCCCTGTTCTCCTGCACTTAAAAAGTATGTCATACAAAGGACTATGTTTCTACATGATTAGTCTTTCTGAGCCACATACACCGTAGTCTACAGATACAGGCTTTATTTCTACAGAAAATAAATGAAAATTCATTTAAGACTTTGATAAGTCCATGTTACAGATTGCCATATGAAAAGGATTAAACGTTACCAAAGGTTCCAGAATATACATGAGGTCTAAATTGATTTGTGAATAACATAACAGATGGACAAAATGGGAGTATAAAGCATGACAATTTTAAAAAGCATACACTCGCTGTCAGCCATTCACTTGCATTGAAAGCCTTGAATTCATTTAAAAATACCCCTCATACATCTTCTGAAAAAGTCTGCATCTCTAATGGTTACATGGAGATAAATTACAAGGCACTACCTGTATCTAGATTATTTTTGTAATTTTCCCATTTCCATAAAGTTTACATGTCATCAGGCAACATGGCGGCCTACATTTCAACCCGGTTTAATTGTTTGGAGCTTGACTGGTTGGGAAGGAGTATTGTAGGGGTGTATGTCCTATTGTTCCCTTGATTGAGGTTCTGTGGTTTGCCTCTTTTGTGACCTTTTGTACCCTCTCTTCACCAGTTCACTGCCCAGTCTGTAAGCTTTGGATGGTACAAAATAGGATTTTACCCTTCCTATTCCTATGTCATAGAATAGTTGTGAGGAAGAGAGAGAAGAGACAGGGAGAAAAGAGATGTCATAGGATAGTTGTGAGGAAGAGAGAGAAGACAGACAGAGAGAAAAGGGAAGATGGGGAGGGGGGGGGGGGGGGGGGGGGGGGGGGGGGGGTGCTGGGACAATTGATGGGGTTACTACATTTAGAAATCTGAGGTTAAAATTTCATGCCATATATCGTTCTATGCATATATGCTAAATTTAAAGGGGAACCCACTCCTAGAATCATTGTGCTCTGAGTGGATGAAGAAAGATTAGATGAACGAACTGAGAATTTGCGCAAAATCAGATAATCCATTTAAAAGCTATTCATTTTCAAATTCTCAATATGTTATGATCACTGCAGCTGATAGGGATAGGGAGCCCTTATTAAAAATTTTCTTTTATAATTCTGATGTATTCTTTGGGCTAAGTTAATATGCATTTCGCCTTATCCCCCTCCCCTAAAATTTCACCCCTACCTCACCAATCATGCAAGTTTGAAACGTGTGATGAAGAGTGAATTTCAAATTGTGAAAAGTGATAGAAATACATGGAAATGACTAATTTGAAGAAATAAATCAAAGATGGTCAACCTTTTATGTCAACAGTTTTTTTCTTGATTGTCTTTTTGACAATCATAAATTAGGACATCCCTGCCATTTTTATAGTTTGTAGACCTCTATATTATCTATAGGCTGCATTTATATTCTGATTATTCACCTCTGTAATGCCCGCTATAAAGTAGGGCCTACATGTAAAGCTATCATACCATTGATTACAGCTCAACATTTATAGTCTTTACCATAGATCAAGTTGATAAACCCTAATGGTCCAGAGATGATAGAGAGCAAAGACAAAGGAGACACATCTGTCAGGCGAGAGAGAGGGAGAGATAAACTATTTGGACCTGGTCATCACTCATTCCATCCCTATTGACTTACAGTGAGCCGAGTGCTTCTTTGTATACATGTTGGAGAGAGATTAAAAACCATAGGGTCAGGGAAGATGGCTTCTACATGCCTCACCCAGGCATTTTATTTTATTCGTGCATATTTTTACATGTAGGGCTAGAAAAAAGTCTCCTTTTTTAACAACACAGTTAAACTTTGTAAGAAAGAGCAATGATATATGTACATGTAATGAGCTCATTAGAAAACATATATTTTTCATTAAACTAAGGATTTTTCAATCATTTTTTGTAAAAGATTTACAGTGGTACAATAATTCATGTTGTTATTGTTATTTTTTGTTTGATGTTTTTCCTTTAAAAAGTGCATTGCTGCATAGACATAAAGAAACTTAAAACAGAATTCATGTTGTTATAGTTCTTTTTTGTTTGATGTTTTTCCTTTAAAAAGTGCGTTGCTGCATAGACATAAAGAAACAGAATTTTTTTTACATAATTATACTGAAATACTTGTATACTAATTTTTCCAGCCTTTGTCTTAATGTGATTACACTCTGATGGTTTCATACAAGGCGAAGGTCTTATATTTTCATTCACACTATTTAGTATACTTATTTCTTGGACCCTCAATGTTGTCCTTACAGACCTTACCTAAAGTTATTCACAAATCTCAGTAAATACATGTAAGCATATTATATATATATATATATATATGTGTTTCTATCAAATTCTTTTTGTTATCTTTCAGTTGTGTGTGTGCTATGGCGTTCCGAAGCCCTAGACTTCACGCTAGAACCAAGGAGCATCGTTGTTTCAGAAGGAACGAGTATTATACTGACCTGCGCAGTGGACGACACAAACGATGTCATATTCTGGTGGACTTTCAATGATGCTCCTGTGGAGGCTTCCTCGCGGATCTTCATGGATATAAATAATAGTCTCAAGATCGGGGACATCTCCAGAGATGATGCAGGAGAATATCGTTGTGTAGTGGATGCGCTTTCTCTGTCCGATCCACTTGTCAGTCAGCCAGCCACCATCAATGTCACATGTAAGTAGCAAGCTCTTATTGCCACTCCTTCTCTTCTTTCCCATGGTGAATATACTCTCAACAGATTTTTTTATACAGGTTTTATATTAAGTATATTTTATTTCATCTTTTAAAAAAGAAAACCTGTAGTGTTCTTAATTTCACATATCAAAATGATGGAACCACAAATTTGATCCCTTGTGAAAAATGTTAATTCTACACAATTTACAAGAAGTCAAGAATAGTATGTGTAATTTGCACGTTACTGGCTTCATCAGGGGAATTAATGTTCAAGAAGTACACTAACAACACCAAACCTTCATTGAGTTTCATTGAATTAACAATACGACTTTGGTATGTTCTGAAAAAATGGTTGAAAACAAAGTAGAATTTACTTGGCCGAAAGTAAAGAAATGCAATTTCCTGTTCCATTCAGACCAAATAAGCTTTGACAGATTACATTAGCATAGCCAGGATAATCTAAAGACCACAGAAATTGTTTTTACACCATCTTCCGGATAACTTTGTTGAGGTTATAAAGGCACTGTATTGTATTACATGGGCAATGTTTAGTTTTTGTACAGTTTTATAGTACTTATTGTAGACAGTCAAAATAAAATCATTTGAACAAATTACGAATGAGGGAAACCTTTGAAACAGTAGAAACATAAATGACAACTTGTCCAAATGCCCTATTGATTTTGACATTGAAAGAACTTGAGGTCTGTACAGGGCTTTGTCTGCATTCATTCACACAGAGTTATTTTTTCAATTATTTGTTTATTTTTAATTTGTTTTTTTTTATTTTTTCAATTATTTGTTTATTTTTAATTTGTTTTTTTTAATGAATTCTCAATATAATAACTGAAACAACAAAAAGGTCTCACCATCCTGTATATTGTAGTTGCCAGAAAATAATGTCAGAGAGTATTGTTCTGCTCATGAAATTATACTGAAGTGCTTGTAGATTCATGGTCAGTGTAGTAAAATTACGCTTTTCCGTAATAACGATAAAGCGTAATCTCAGACCACTATTACGTAACTCGGTGCTCCGCGGAGATACACGTGAGTGTTTCTCCCAATCTCATTCTAGTCGTTCGCCCAAATGTCACACAGCTGCATGCATGCATGCGATCGGCCCAATTTTCCCTTTCGAACAAAACGACTGGCGAATTCATTGCCAGCCATTTCTTGAAGTGAAACAATTTTTTTAAACGTTTATGACTCGAAAACGCCACGGGGAAATCTAAATCGGCACGGTTCATCTGAAAGCTCGATCGCCAAACTTCCCAAGTATCACACTCACAGACCCTCCCAATGCTGTACGGGGAATCCCTAGGTTGTTGATCGAGGGAAGCTTTTGGTATCGTTCCTCGGTTTTCTAATTGTAATTGGGTTTACGTGCATTTTTCGCTCAGCGAGATTCAGAGGAGTGATCGATCAACGCAAGTTATGACGGTTTTGCGTTATTACGGAAAAGCGTAATTTTACTACACTGATGGTTGAAAGCTTTCATTTTTCATGACAACCTTTACTTGAACTTTTGCTCTTTCTTCAAGTCTGACTCACTCTGTGTGGTGAAGTATTTTGGGCAAGATTCCACATGTTTATTTATCCAGTATCAAACAAAGAAGTCTTAATATATTTGACAGTATCCAGTCTAGTAGGTCATGATTACCTGTGATGTTTACATGTACAGGTCAATGTGTATCCAGATATAGGGGTAGAGGGAAGTAAGGAGAAAGAGGAAGACTGGGGAAGGGTTAGCTAGTCCAAACGGCGCAGATGCAGGGATGCCATCTATGCTGGAATATGCTTGAAGTAAAAATTATAATATGAATATTACACTTTTGTAGATGCCAAAGCTTAATAAAAGTGAGAGCAAACAGGACAAAAATAACCATACTCTCGGCCATTCACTTGTGAGGAAAGCCTTGAATTGTTCGGATGGCATCTCTGTGGATGGAAAAAGAGGACAGTGTGGGGGAGGGGGGGGGCGGAGGGGGTTTAAGAGGCGGCCAGGGGAAAGTGAAGTAGGGGCTACAGAATATCATGGTGAGAGGGAGTTACATGTACATGTAGATGAATTGAAGGAGTGGAGAGAGCTGTTTAGGTCAGGAGGAGGAGGAGGGAGGCAGGGAGATAGGGAGATAGGATGAAGGGAGGGAGGGAGGGAGGAGGAAGGAAGGGATGGAGGGAAAGGGGGGCTGGGTAGAAGGTACACATGTACAGTGTAGGTAGGGGTTTTAGGGACGAAGTAAAGAGCTTCGTAGAGAGAGGGATCAACCGGGGGAAAGAGGAGATCAATGGGAAGGAGAGGCAAAGTAAGGGAGGGTTAGAGGGACAGGTTGAAGGAGGGAAGAGTTGAGAGAGTATGAATTTGGAAAGGAGGGTATGAGAAAGGATGTAAGTGGAGGAAGGAAGGGATTGATGGAGAATGAATAAATAGAATAGTGAAGGAGCTGACAATGTATCATTGCTTTTGTTCCAGAAAATAACGGAATGGCTTTGCGTACATTGTTGTCTACTGTTATCGATCGTAATATACAGATGTGTGCAATAGAAGTCAAAAGAGAAAAACAATATGAAATAAGATGAAGACGAACCCCCAGGTATGCCCTCTTGTTTCCTTCATCTTGAAACTTGCCACAATATCAAGTTGGTAACACCACCACCAGCACTGCCTCAAGTTCACAAACACTGAGATATTGCAGAGGATGCAATGCAAAGATCCCTCTAATTAAAATCAATATCAACGAACTTCCCTGAATTATTCAGTGTCACTTGAATCCATAGCCTCTCCCTGTAGCGCTCGCAGATTAATTTCGGAATGCTACTTTTACTTTATAAGAAACAGGATCATGGAATCATGTCTACTTTTCAAACAAATGACGTTCAAAGAGGCTTATTTTACAGCCCAAAATGCATTTCACTGCCTCTAGATTTGGTAAATAGCTGGTAGGGAGATTGGGCTATGCTTTCTTTTGTTATTGATTATCTCATTGGGTGAAAGGACTGTCGGGAGGGGTATATTAGAGGAATATTAAAAGGAGTTAAAAGCAAAATTCATATCTGATTGTATGTGATTGGCAGGACTGTCTGTGGGCATCTGTTTACACAGTGACTCCAGACAACATCTTTATTAATTCCTTGAACTTCATTATCAGTCTGATGTTTCAAAAGAATGTTTTTTTTTCCTTCAGGGATAGAAAACTTTTGGTATTAAATCTCGAACACAAAGAACATTCGTGCACAGGGGAGGGATACGTATGTGATTCATATTGTAACATGAAAAGGTTTGGTTGATGGAGTAAAGCAGTTCTAACCAAAAAGATGGCATAATTTACAGAATATTTAAATGTGAAATCAAAGATATGCAAGCAGCGAGATTCCACTTTTACTACTGCTCCACGTTACATGTATACTGGCCACTTTGAAAGGGTACAAAATGAAAATCAAACTGTGCTATGCAGGTGAACTTTTCACTACATGTAATTTCAAGCATTTAAATCTCGGTTAGGGAATTTTGTATGCATTTAGATCACGGCTAGGGCATTTATGCGTGGCTACACAGGATCTGTTCAACGGGATATAGTTCACAAGCAATCACTTTATTCTGTAGGCTCCTAGTTTTCTTGAAGAAGGTGTAGTCATTTGAATTTCATTGATTGAAATTTCATGGAGAGTATATGCATGCTTTCACTTCCATCCTATTTTTAAAATTGTGGTTGTTTATCTTCTTTTTAGCAACATTAATTAGTGGACATTGTATTTTAACCTCTATTTTTGTGGTATCTATTAATCTTGAAAGGGGCAGAAATACTTATACTTTGCGCAATTGCTGGGGTGTAAATTTCTTATTTATTAGCAGTGGATGTGATTTATTGAAACTAATGGTGGAAGAAAATGGTTTAGAAGGAAGACCCCAAGAGATAGCTGAAGCATATAACTGAGATAAAGCGGGATGTAATAAATGATGAGAACAAGCCAAACAATATGCCAGACTTTGTTGTGAGATGATAGATGACCTACTGACATGGTTGTTTATACCATCCAAGGTCTAAGGTATTCTTTGTATCTACTCTATCTTGAAGATGGGATGGGCAGGGCTGTGATAGGCGGATAGTAAAAAGCATTCCTCAGTGCCCAATCTATCCTGTCAGAAGATTTATGAATAAGGCAGTGTTATTAGGCTACAACCTAAATGATTTTGCTGCAGTTTACCACTTTTTGAAACTTTCAACCTTTTTACCGGAAGTGTGAATACACACCTGTACATTTAAATGGATACTTTTAAATGAATATATCCACAGTTCTTTGCATTCAATGTACAATATAAGTGATAACATTTATATGAATTATAGTGAAGTCAAGAAATTATCCTCCTCAAATTTTCCTGACCATCACATAACAACCAGATTTCTGTGGCATTGAATCACAGTACATCTCTGCAATACTTGAAGTGAAATTATGATAGTAAACTCCTAGATGTAGCCTCACAAATCCTTGAAGAGGCATTTGAGCTGCTAATGATGATCCTTGATCAAAGAAAACAAGTTTGGTCAAATGCCTCGCCTGATGGATCCTGAAGCAGAGATTTCAGGAGGGGCACAAGGAGATGGGGGAGCGGGGAGCTGGTGTTGTGCATCTGTGCAGGGTGTGCTGGTGAATAGTTAATGGTGTCGATAATTTGTTTTGATGATTGGTCTTTCTTTTGCGTAAGGGCACTTGCTGGG
Source organism: Temnopleurus reevesii (assembly GCA_036244855.1). NCBI lineage: Eukaryota > Metazoa > Echinodermata > Echinoidea > Temnopleuroida > Temnopleuridae > Temnopleurus > Temnopleurus reevesii. Next base: position 78,594 of record BQKZ01000025.1, read on the forward strand.
ATGAGTTAAGGAGTGGGCCTTCGAAGGACATTTCTTGATGGACTATGGACCCATGCATCCCTCTGTCTACACCATAGCTGTTCTTATGGTACATTCATCCCAATGATGTGAACGAGAGATAAAAGCTTTGACAAGCAAACATTAGATGAGCTTCCACGCATACCATCTCCACACCATTCGGGCAGGCGACTTTTCATTTCAATTATCATTCCGGTCCAGTTGATTCTAAAGGAACCAATGCATTAGACTGGATAGGTGGGTGTCTAAGTTGAGACAGGCAGACGATGAATGTTGTTGCTATCTTTTCAGTCCCATCTATTGGTATCTCAGTCGGTTAATTGTAAAGAAATAAAAGAATTAGTTAGGACATGAGATGGGTATCTGTGAATCCTTTGTCAATAGAAAGCTATAAAGTAGAATGTAGGCAATCATTCTCGGTAGTCCCATCGCGTAAAGGTCCATTCAACTGATTGGATCGTTTTGGGAGAAAGCATTAAATTTCAAATTATCTTTTGCATCCTTTAAGGTAATAATCCATGGTTCTCTGATAGCAGAGGAGAATTTTGTTCAGCAAGAGAAATCAATTAAATTTATTGTTCTTTTTTTTTTAATGCATAAATATCGGCATTGAAAACTCTGGCAACTGTGACAAACTTTTTACTGTAGTTTTTCCTTGTGTAAAAATATATGGCCAAATTGTCCTTTTTCATAGATTTCGTTTTTTGCCAGACTTTTCTATGGCAAAAAGTTTTATGGAATGGGCCCCTGGTAGTTACGAATTATGATAGGATTTACTGATTACGACAGTTTTTAAGCCGTTATGATCAACACCTGCTTTAAAGCAGGCCCAAAGCTGACCTGTCTTTTGGTGGAAACACACAAAGTTCCGAATATTGGACCAAAAGCTGGTCTGCATCAGGACAAGCTCCAGAAGTAGTCTTCGGTTCCTATGTAACTTTATGCATGCTGTTGGCTCATATCTACAGTGTAGCACCAAATGCATTTCTGCAGTACAGATAACACACGCTTGCCCCTGATATAAAAAAATTGCATGTAGATTTCCCCATACTGCTTGGTAGCAAATTTCCTCAAGAATGGTAAAATGTGAATGATTCGCCAGAAAGCATCAGGAGTCCTGTCATGATAGGGTATACATCTGTAAGGTTAGTGATTTAGGTGATCAGTCAAGACTTGTTACCGGGTCATCCATCATCGTGCCCGACCAATCACAGGAATCATTTACACTCATTAGTGTCAGGTGAATGCAGAGAGGTCATTTTCCATTTGTCAATGGATGCTGAATGATTTGGTGAGAAAGGGAGACACCATTACTGCATTCACATCTGGCAACATTAGAAAGTCCTAATATTATGCGTTAGTTGAACATGAATGGTCTGTGCACTGCAGAAAATATTACATTTACGTGTGAGTGAATGGTGAATGACTACAGGAATTTTTTTTTGAAAGTAGGAAAAATTATATTTTAATGAAAAATGTAGGTCTTTTGTTTGAATAATCTTCCATATTTCAGCCTATGAAAATGAAAATGTATCAAAGTGGCATTTCCATGAAAGTGTCATGCCTATCATGCCGATTTATTGACAAACTTTCATAAAAATTCATAAAAATTCAATAATTTGAATGAATTTCAATGAATAGTTTTCATGAAAGTGGCATAACAGACATGACACTTTTGGGGAATTGCCCATAGATTTACTGTTCAGAAGGTGCTAAGCAACAAGGATTTTCAAATAGGAAAATAAAATGTTTTTAAATTTCCAGTATAATTTA
>BQKZ01000025.1:87643-104760 GCA_036244855.1 Temnopleurus reevesii
TGATGATGATGATGATGATGATGATGATTATGATTAAGACAATAATGATAATGATTAGGGTGATGATTATGATGAAGACAATGATGATGGGGATGATGATGATTGTGATGATGGCGTTATGATGATAATGGTGATGGTGATGATAATGGTTTTGATTATGGTGACAAGTTGTATTGATGATAATAAGAATTACAATGATTCTGATGATGTTGATAATAATCTCATTTTAACACCTCTCTTACATGACACGTGCATTTAAATTCATACATGTATTCTTATTATATGGTATAATCCAGGCATAGAGGTAAGCTAGTCTGCAAGAACAGACCCTTGGGTTTCGTTGTGCACAAACACAGAGAGTGATACATGGTATGCTCTGTGTGTCTCATTGTGTGTCTCATGCTCTCCTAGACTGAGGATAGAGCAATGCTGTATGCGTGTGATGTAGTCACACACCGCATGCCCTGTATCATGCTCTGCACACTCACGCACCGAAAGTCTCGGGTTTGTGCTTTCAAACTAGGCATACATGTACATGTAGCTTTCGATATCACACTCATCTGATCACCCAATAAAATCAATTTCATGGAAATAATTCACATAGATAGCATGCATGGGCCTGGTGTTTGTATATTTGCTATGATAACAATACCATCAAAGCCGGCTCGAGCTATTGCAGATGGGCTCTACTGTGTACCGCATGTAAATCTACAAACAAAGAAGACCCATCTCTATGGACACAATCTGAAGCTGAACAAAGCTAAAAAGCTTCATGTGGGACTTCATAGAGGCTCTACATATTTAGGTTTGCAAGCAGGACAAGTAAAGCCTATATCTAAGCAAGGAAGGCTTGTGGATATTTGCTTCAAATTGATCTGGCCAAAAAAGAAAAAAATCCCTAGCTCTACATGTATGATTGATTTTGCCACTGTCAGCCCATTCTTTGTGCCGGGATTGAAAATGTTTTCAAAATATTTAAACATATAAAACAATATGTTCAATTTAATTTGTAATATTTCGTCAAAATACTTTGCGTGCCAAACCATGAACCCTGTGCAAACCTTTAGCAATTGATTTTTCCATGTATGTACACCCCATTCACACAATTCGGCGATTATCCAGCATATAGCCATTGGTACTTGCATGCTAGCTTTTGTGTCTCCCTGCTTTGTAATTTTCAGCTGCCTTGTATACACATGAAGTAAGCTTATTGTTATTATTCTATTCAATTAGTAAAATCATATGTAATCAGAAGTAAAAATGATAACTAATGTCAGGTAATAGTAATGCAGAAAAAAAAAGAAGAAAAAATGCAGTATGTAATTACAAATACATGTAAGACATAATTTTAAGGTCTTCTTTTTGGAATGAACCTGTTTGGGTGTGAAGGTAGAACAAGCAGCTCAAAACAGCAAGAATTGGATCCTTGTATCCACTTGCTCAAACTAGTTATTGGATTTATATAAAGTATGAGGAGAAAGAGCAGTGTGTCCATTTAAATTGGATGAGAAGGAAACCCAAATCTCATTTCCACTTGAATCTTATTACATGAACCTGGACATTTTACATAAGATGATCATTCCATTCTATGCAAGACTGTCACAGTTCAAACTTCTATGGTCCTGACCATGAGAGTGCCAAACGTTTTCCCTTCTAGAATCTGTGTTGAAACAAACCTTGGAGTGAACAGTGCTAACTCTACCGATTTTTTGGCTCATAATGTGGGGAAAAAAGTAAGGACCATTCGTGTTGCTTGTTTGCAAAGTTTTAAAACGCATCCGCTTCTAAAAAAATCTAGCGACGGCCCTAAAATATTGGGGAAGTTTTCATTTAAGCGACACAATTTCAGCACTATCCACTCATCTTTCACCAATTTTGATGTGATTCTCTTGAGTGCAAAGACCCCTCCCCTTTTAATTTTACCAATTAATGATTGTATTTCTATCATTGCCAACAGTCACAGTGAGCAGAAGGCACAAAGGCCTGTGACAAAGTAAACAACCTCCATTCAAGCATTAACAATAACTACATGGACACAAAACATAATTTTCATCCTTCTTTATATGGAAAAATATTGAACGAGAGTGGCACCTGGGACTTTCTTTTGTGACCATGAAGCTAATATTGTGATTGCTTGAATGAAGTTGTTTGCTTTGTCCCAGGCCTTTGTCGCTTCTGCTCACTGTGAGTACAGGTGTGTAAGTAGTAGCGCCACGTCTTGATATGATAATGAGTACTTGAGGAAAAGGGCTTTAGGAATATATAAAAACATACGCTGTATCACTTGACCTCATGCCGTCCATTGCTCACTGTCCAGGGAGATGAGCTTTCTTGAAGAGAAGGAGCGGAGGTGAATTTCAAGAGGAATGGGCGTGAGATGCTAAGGTGTGTGCGATGGAAAATAGGGAGATGGTCATATGAATGCACATTTTATACTTTTAGAGTAACTAATTATTTTCCTTGTATTGCATCATAATATGACTGTGATATAAAATAAGCTTTGTTTAGAAATATTTTCACATAGAACTGTTTAGTAAAGTGTTGAATATGTTTCCTTAATATCTGAAACTGATAATCAATCATGAAGAGTGAAATCATTTTCTAGACAGTAATCTAGATAATTGAATGCGTATGGCTTAGGTGTTTCAACCAAATTAATTGGAGTGTCCAAAAAGAGAGGGGTTCAAAAAATCAATAAGGAGGGTTTGTGGGAATCCTACTCTTTAGCAAGTGCATGCAGATTCCTGTGTGTGTGTGTGTGTGTGTCTGTGTGGTACATGTATGTCAAATCCCCCCTCTCCCGTAAAAAAATATTTATCCACTCCTGTTCAACATACAGTGAGACATGTGAAGTGATATAACTGACATGTATGTGATTAGAAGAAGGGGGGATAGAGAGAAGATAGAGGGGCGAGGGAGATAGGGAGCATGCTTTTAACATCTTGATAGTGTTTGGGAGAAGAAACAGCGAGCGTGCATTTTAGCACACACCTTTCTCTCGCTAACGACTGCGATCTGGCAATGTCCATATCAATGAAACACGATAGTGAGATGATATACACACAAGCAAGGACAGCTGATGAATCATCCTTTCGCTCCCTCTATAACTCTCATCTCTCCTCCTCCTGCTCTATCGTTTCATCTCGGACCATCTCATCCATTTAATGTTGAACATCTTGTTCATGTACCAAGAAATTAACTGAAGTCCTGCTGCATTGCGTATTCAAATGGTGTTTATGTTTGAACATGATGCTCATGTAAAAAGCAAATGACAAGGTCTTGTTTATGCAATAACAACACCAAATAAACCAACACCCTGTTGTAAAATGCAAAAAAGGGTAAATTGTAAAAACACAGTAAATGCACAACCCACACACACACAAATAAGTCAGAATCATTGTAGATGGTTGGATGGTAACAATATTCTGTTTCTTTTGAAGGCTTTGATGTAGAGAAAATGAGGAAAGTGTGAAGAGGAGGAGATGAGCGGATGCAGATCATGAGCGAATGACATCGAGATGAAATCAATTCAAGAAAATCAAATACTAAATATATTCATCAGTGTCACTCCGGATTCCATTTCAGGACATTTTCTATTAAATGCACACATTTTCAAGTATTTGTTCGACAGTTGTTAAATTTCCAATTCAGCGATGCCTCTGAGATGAATTGAAAGGCATGACACTTCTCTTCCCTACTGAATTAGATTTGATACGTGACCACCAAATGTATTAGAGAGGAAACGGAGGATGTAAATTGTCTTGGGCGTGATTCATAAATGATGCATTCACAAAGCTCTCTTGCGCATTCTTGTAGCATTCTTGCAGCACTGTCATATAAATCATAGAAAACTTGTGAAATAAATGTAGCATGATTCATTGGAATATGGAAAGTTTGTTTGGAGAAACATCATGTCCATTTCCCCAATTTTTTTTAAAATCATGACCGTTAATAATTTTTGCCCATTAGAAATTTGTTTTCAAAGCACCTATTCGTAAATCGTAAATTAAAAAAAAAGAATCTCATAACCTCACCTGGCACAGGACAGAAGCAATTTGCAAAAGCAGGAATAATAAATGTGTTTTTGAAGCTTGTATGAAGGACAATGATAGAATGGGGAGGTGTGAATGAATAATACAAAGTATCTATGATGGCAGCAAGACATTGGCGAGGAATATGAATTTCTTGTTGGCCAGTGAGGTGTGATGAATCAATTTCACACTTAATTTGGCAATGCAAACATCCTTACCCAAATTTTGTTATTCATGCTCCTTTTGTAGCAAGTTAAGTTCTTTTAAATAGAAACCAGGATTAGCAGGTAAGGGAGTGGGTCTATTGGATTAAGCGGGAACAAAGTGGGTGTATTGGATTATCAGGGGGCTGGGGATTAAGAGAAGTAGTGTAAACCAGGGGTGAATGAATAATCACTGTGACTGCCCAACTGAACACAAATTTAAGTATGTGGGACAACATGCAAACCCTACACAACAGCAATGACGAGTCATAAAGCTTTTTTTTAAAAATTTGTTATTGGATGTATAAAGTGTAACTCTTTTTAAATGTAACGTGTGTTTATGCAAGAAGTAGGCCTAATATTTGAAAACTAGAAAAGTAAGAAGATTGATAATGAAGAAGAAGCAAAAAGACCCCTATCAAAATAATAAATTTGTTAATATCACTCTCTTCCTATACTGAATTTCAAGTAAACTTTACAAGGAGAGGTGTTCAGCACAAAGCCATGCTTGTAACTTCATTTCAAGCATACATGTATGATTTCATGTTATCCATGTTATTCAAAGCCAGTTTAGATAGCGGTAAAATATCTTTGGAGGATCATGCCCAGACAGAGTATTTCGCTTATAAGCCTCCCTTTCTTAATGGATATATTCCTGGTACATGTACCTGTGATGTCTTCTAGGGCTTTGCTGCATTATCATATGGAAGGATGATTCACCGTGTAGGGATCAAGTTCTTGTCGAGATATCCTTTCTACCAGCTCCGCATCTCTCTTGCAAATTCTTGATCTTCCCTCTCTTTAATTTTCTCTCATACACCCCATCTCCCTCATTTTCTTTCCGTACATCTTGCTCTACTATCTCCTCTCTCTCTGCCTTGTATCATTCTCCCCATCTCTCTCCTGTTCTATTCCTGATTGTTTGGATGCCCAAGATAACTGAATTTTTAGAAAATTACCTCGGACAGTCAGAAAAAATATTCCTTTTAAATGTATTTGTTTATTTATTGGAACTAGGAGATTCTGTTTAGAAAACAAGACTTCAAAAAATTAAAAGAAGTTCCTAAAACATCTAAACTTATTTAATTTTTTTTTCCTGAAAATCAATTTTCAAGTAATATTTGTCATGTGATCCTGTAATTTTATTCTATTTCTTTTTTAATTTGAGAGTGAAAGCAAGAAAAAGAAAAGCTCAGGTCAGGCCATTTGCAGAGGATCGGGAAGTCTTGTGCATCAAAACAACTTTTCTTTTGCCGACATGGATTTAGTCTTTGTTGAAGACTTCTTTCCATCCTTGGCTCATTGAAACCTTGAGATGTACTTTCTCCATTCAGGGATCATCTTCATCACACAGTGTTGAGAGACATGTAGCTTCTTTATCAATATGAATATCAATCAATGAATACCTAATCAAGATTGGTTCACGGAATCGAGGTATTGGATTGATATAACCAATGTGATTAATCGATCTGCCCTTGGCCTTGCTGAGAGATTACTAGAAATGAACTTGTGAACAATTTGGAGAGTAAAGGTGCATTTCCGATACTTTTTTAAAAGAATATGTTTATATCATATTCTTGGTATCGAAAAATGATAATCTACTACTTAATAAAAATGGAATATAGGCCTACTCCTAAATTTTTGTCCTATCTATCTTCATCCCGGCCTCCTTCATGGTGTTAATGACTATTTTTGTTTAATCTATTAAAGATTACATTATTTGGGGGATTGTAAAATGATAATATAGTCCTGAAGATATATCATGATAGTCTCAATAATATGCATATTTTTATATGATTGTATGATTCCAGTTATTATTGAACATTCCGCCGAAATGGTATTTTATAAAAGGGACATGAGTCATCTCTTGCCCTTCTTGCTTCAACTAGATAATATGTTGAGTACAAGAGGTGACAATATAAATCAACAGTCAAAATAGCCACCTATGGTGAATCAGAGAAGAAAGAAGAGGATATGAATAAATCAATACTACTTTAGGAAGAACAAAGAAAAGAGATGTCTTGCTTGAGTGGAGGATAGGGAAAGAAAGAAGATTGAATTCTTTCTTTACATTCTAATAGTAGCATCATTTTAAAAGGATTATCTAGGGAGGGTCATTTATAGGGTTTGGGGGATTACTTGATACCAGTCAATGGTTCCTTATTTGGCTCTGGTATTTGTAGTGTGGGGTCATTGCTCTTTCGTTTTATAAGGTCAAAATATATAGTCTGTTGTCCTTTATACCAGCTGACCCTCTCCAAATGACCTGGCTGGAGTATTTGTTATTTACTGTCTGAACTGAAATTTGTACTGGGGTTTTATGCTTGCTTATTTTTGTAATGCCCATAGACTTGTGTAGACCTATATGATCCAGTCACATAGATTTAAAATAACATTTTTTGTTGGCCTTATGTATGCAATATAATTTTGGAATGGAGAGAACAGATTGAGAAGAATGTGGGAGGAGATAAAGAAAACGGAAGTGAAATCATTCAGTTTGGTGACTTTATTCAAACAAAACAACTTCATAAATACAAACATTCTGTTAAAATCCAAGGAGATTGAATTGCTTGCATTCAAACATAGTTCCTTCTATCTCCCCACTCCCCTCCCCGGGTAGGCAACACAAGATAAAAATGCCTTGTTCCAATATTTGCAGATTGTATAGACATAAGAGGAACATATGCCACATGTATTGGAGGAAACAATTTTGATAAAGAATAATCCATAGCAAAGTCTTCCTCAGATTCNAAAATATATGGCCAAATTGTCCTTTTTCATAGATTTCGTTTTTTGCCAGACTTTTCTATGGCAAAAAGTTATAAGGAATGGGCCCCTGGTAGTTAAGAATTATAAAAGGATTTACTGATTACGACAGTTTTTAAGCCGTTATGATCAACACCTGCTTTAAAGCAGGCCCAAAGCTGACCTGTCTTTTGGTGGAAACACACAAAGTTCCGAATATTGGACCAAAAGCTGGTCTGCATCAGGACAAGCTCCAGAAGTAGTCTTCGGTTCCTATGTAACTTTATGCATGCTGTTGGCTCATATCTACAGTGTAGCACCAAATGCATTTCTGCAGTACAGATATTAACACACGCTTGCCCCTCATATAAAAAAAAATTGTATGTAGATTTCCCCATACTGTTTGGTAGCAAATTTCCTCAAGAATGGTAAAATGTGAATGATTCGCCAGAAAGCATCAGGAGTCCTGTCATGATAGAGTATACATCTGTAAGGTTAGTGATTTAGGTGATCAGTCAAGACTTGTTACCGGGTCATCCATCATCGTGCCCGACCAATCACAGGAATCATTTACACTCATTAGTGTCAGGTGAATGCAGAGAGGTCATTTTCCATTTGTCAATGGATGCTGAATGATTTGGTGAGAAAGGGAGACACCATTACTGCATTCACATCTGGCAACATTAGAAAGTCCTAATATTATGCGTTAGTTGAACATGAATGGTCTGTGCACTGCAGAAAATATTACATTTACGTGTGAGTGAAAGGTGAATGACTACAGGAATTTTTTTTTGAAAGTAGGAAAAATTATATTTTAATGAAAAATGTAGGTCTTTTGTTTGAATAATCTTCCATATTTCAGCCTATGAAAATGAAAATGTATCAAAGTGGCATTTCCATGAAAGTGTCATGCCTATCATGCCGATTTATTGACAAACTTTCATAAAAATTCATAAAAATTCAATAATTTGAATGAATTTCAATGAATAGTTTTCATGAAAGTGGCATAACAGACATGACACTTTTGAGGAATTGCCCATAGATTTACTGTTCAGAAGGTGCTAAGCAACAAGGATTTTCAAATAGGAAAATAAAATGTTTTTAAATTTCCAGTATAATTTAATTATTCAACTTGTCAATCATTCCTGAAAAATTAGGAAATGGTAGGGATGAAACCTTTACAACCAGCCATTCTTCTATATAGTGTCAAATTGACCTGATATAATGTACGGCAAAGACAGTCCTGTGCATGTGATTGCCCATTATCCCACGCTCCAACTGAATTGATGTTAACCGTAATGGGATGAATAGAATTGATCTATTAATTTCTAATAATTGGCTAGTCTCGTTTATTAAAAGGCTTTTTCACTTCGCAGTTGTTTGCATTTCTACATCAAATATTTATGGCGATTAGGTTCTGGAATGATGAGTATGATGGGTAATGAAGATGGACACATTTTAATTCAGGAGCAGTTTGTGACAGGATTTGAGCTTAGTTATTTGATTAAGTCCATTTATTCACATTATAACATAGTACTATTAAGCATACAATTTTTTTAAAGTGGTCTTTTGGTTTGGAATATCAGAGTGGCCACATGAATAGAAATTTGATCTGTGAGAATACTGAATTCAATGGATGGATGATGTAAGTGAAGTTCTCATGCACACAATAAAAACAAAGAAATCTTTAGTTCATTATTATATATTTAAATACTCCAATTAGAATTGAGGGAATACAAAAATTGGCTCAGATTTCACAGTTGTTTAAATACAAATAAATAGGGACAACATACTGCTGAAATGAACTACATGTACTGTGTATAAATTATATAAAATAATGATAAATACAATCTAACAAGTATTATTTTGAGTAAATGATGTAGGAAAATAACTGATATCTTTGTCATATAGAACAATTAAAAAAAAATCAATATATAGGATTTGGCTATTGGCATAAAAGGGTCCCATGTATATTGTGATATTTTCTCATTTGTTATTGTAATATTATTGATAGTATTATTAGGGAGGGGTACCTTTTTAAAAATAGTTTTGTCTTATTTTTAATACAAACTGTTACCAATACCTCTTATGACAAGACTTGTTATTGTGACAGACAGTTTGTGCTTGTCCCTAAGAATGCAATTGTACTGTGTTTCTTTTTCTCATAATCCTTGTCATGTCTATGTCCCTTTCACTTGAAAGTCATCCCAGATGATTATTATTCGTCAGACGGTTTTCAACGGTACTTTCTATAGTGCTACAGAAAGCACACATCCACATGATTCCTTGTTATGTTTCTTTACAATATCAGACCTGCCAATCTAAAATATATTCCACACTTTTTCAGCCCTTATCGGCTTGACAAACTGGTGCTGAAATCTTTGAAATACATTATTTTAGAATACGATTCATTTGTGTTGTGCCTGTCTAATCGAACAATTTGTTATCCATCGGTTGTTCTGTTATCGGGGTTCAAGAAATTTTGCCATTATAAATTCATTATTTCTTACTACATGTATATAACTTTTATGAATTTGTTGTCCTTTTTTCAATTTAATGCTAGTGGATAATAAAAGTTGTCCAAGGAGACAGCTGGATGAACAATTGATTTCCTTTGAGTTATTTAACAAACATAATACAGTAGAAACTTGCTATATAGAGATCTGATATAATGAAATATCTGACATTATAAAGAGGTCAAAAATCTGGTCCCAGGTCTTTATAATTTTTTTTGTTTTTTAACTCTACCATAAAGAGATTACTGCTATATGAAGGTATTTTTGATGGTCCCAAGAACCTCGTTATATTGAGTTTCCACTGTAGTAATGAATGTGATTTTAGGTTTGCAGTTTTGTTTCAGTGTTTGTCGTGGCCATCTGTGTCTCCCGATGTGACAGGGTCTAGCGATGTGACAGTGTCTATCCATCGATGTGATTCTCTGTTGGACACTCGTTTCCTCTCGTCTGACAGGGTCCATCCATCTATCCAAGCTTTCTCCCAGATGCTATTCTCATCTTAACATTCCCTGCACACAAACATCAGGCTAGAAGCCAGCCCGAAACACATCTCATCCCGTCCAATGTACAGACAGATTTGATTAAGAGTTGAAAAGTTCTTCCTTTGTCCGAGTAGACTCCATCTCCAGCACCTCTCATCCAACCCTAATTCCTGGCCCTCCTCTCTTATTAGTCTATTTCCAACCCACAAATCTTGTTAGAGGCCAATGCCATTTACAGATGTAAATGAAATCCTGGTAGATCTCCAATAACAGAGAAGGAAAGATGGCAATATCCAGTTGGCATCTTCAAAAACAAAATGGTTTCTTTGGTCGTTCCACAGTCATTATTGTAGATCTTCAATGCTTTTCTGCGACAAGAGCTGCTTGTAAAAGCGGATGTGAAAAGATTTTCCTACTTCAATGTCAGGCTCAGCTTTCAGCAAAATCCAATGTTTTTCAGTCGGTTGCAGGAAATAAAACCGATGCAGTAAATATGACCCTTTTTTATTAGTTACTGCAGACCAGGCATATCTTGCGCTTCAAGAAGGAGCAATTATCTAGCGAGCTAACTCCTGAAAGATTTCCACTGATAAATATACCAACTGAATCAAAGATTGTGTTTCAGGACTGACACCGAGAATAGCCTGATCAGAACTTACTTTTTACACTTTTCAATTTGAAAAAAAAAAATCACAGTATAAATATACACTTGAAATTCAACCTGAAAAAATCATTTTCAGATGTTCTTTGGCTTTTAACATTCTTGATAATTTTTTTTCCTTATGAAATATATATTTCCAAGAAGTAAACGAAAAATGACTTTTTTTGCTCTGACCAACCCTATTAAGATGTGATTCTTGGGCAACAACACTATTTTATTTCCCCTATTGACTTGAGCTGTGTTGTGCTGAACAAAAGGGCTAGACAGACATTATAAAAAGATGCATAAGATGAATATTAAAATTATCATGCTCTAGGCAGTATGGACGTAGAAGCAATCACATTCCTGAGCTTTTGCCATATGTTGATGCATGTATCATCATGTCTCTCATATTATTAGGAAGGTACACCCTAGGACCCTGTTACAAAAAACAGTATATATGTTCCCATCAACACTCGCTAATGAATTTGAATGCAAAAAAAAGAGACAAGCCTTTTATTAAGAATTATTGGTAAGAATTCTCCCTATCACGTATAGCTAATACCAAGTCATATAAAAACTTGACCTGACAATATAGACAACGCACTTTGTATTTTAAACATCCATGACCGGTCTTCAATTTGAATACAAATGACATCACAAACCTATGTAAATGAACTGGATTGACCTTATGACTAATTTTAGAAAATATCTGTGTCCCAACTAGTAGATGTTCTCGCTAAAATCAGCGTATTACTACATAAAATGAGGGAATCAATGAAAACTCTGTCAATGAAAGTTGTGAATGTAGGATGTACGGAAGTTGGTTTGCCAAGATTGAGACACAAAATAATAAGAGCTTCCCATGCATTCAGATTCCAAGCTATTTAGTCTATACTTTATAATGTACTAGGCCTACATCAGGAAATTGGTAAAAACTGTATTTTGGTAAATGGGAGTGAAAAATGAGATTGAAAATTATGTAGGACATGTCTTGTTTGATGCACATTATTCATGATTCATTTGTGTATTTATTTGAAATGCATCAAGAATAAGCAGAGTACTGTCTTAAATTTCACCACATAGTCTGCAAATATATAAGTTGAATCATTGTGGTGTGTTAGAATCAAGTTCATAGGGGAGCTGCTTGGTGTTTTTATGGTTGTGACCTTATGACCTCTGCACTCAAAATGGGTCCCCAGAGTGGCACACTATCAGTGATTTGTGTATATTGCTTCCTTTTCTTTAGAATTGCTTTGTCTGTCCTGGAGTTCAGGTTTGAAAGTTAAATTACATTTCTTTGTTGAACATAATTTTCTTTTTGTTTATGAGGTAGATGATAGTATGAGTCAAAATCATAAACTTCTCGCTTTGGGCTCTTGAGGAATAAACACTTAAAATGCCAACATTGTTCTTGTGGTCGACCAACTTCTTGGTCTTGTTGGCTGTTCCCATAGGTCCATGATAATAGGGTTCACACTTAGTCATGAAACCTTATGGATTTAGAAACTAAGACAGTCCTGCAGTAGGCCTACATGTATGGAAGCTTTTATGTGCAGTACGAAGGTGAGTTTGTACAAGTCCCCTTCTCGTCTTCTTGACAGAGACGAGATGCCAATGCGATTCAGTACAAGTTGCCATCTCGTCTTCTTTTCTTGAACAATGGCGCAAAGGCAAGTCTTTACAAGTCACCAACTTGCTTTCTCGTCTGTAACAAGGTGCCTTGGCTAGTTACCTTGGCAAGTTGCCTTCTTGCCTTTTTTTACCAAAATAGGTGCCTTGGCGAATTGAACAACTCACTGTTGCGTTGCACGTATACGCTTCCATAGGACTGTCATAGTTTCTGAAACTTTTAAAATTCCGGCTCTAAGGGTTTACTAGGCAAATGAAAAACATTTTATGTTGTACCATTCATGTCAATAATGTTTTTTTTGTAATTATCCACATACATGTTTCCTAGCAATATTTTTTGTATAGACTGCTGGATATGTGTGATAATGTCTCACAGTATTGCTTTCTAGTGTTCATATATGATTGGGTCTATTTTAGCAGACTAATGCCAATATAGATAAAGAATTGTTGCAGGATTTGGGCCTGGGGGTTGTTTGTACCCATTTATCAATTATGGGGTCAAGTTAGCAGGGCCAAGTTAGCAGTGCCAGTCTGGGTGCAAATGAGGTCACTTCCAAAAGTCTAATGTTTCATTTGGAATGACCATGAAAACCCTTCTATAATTACATGCATCATTCAATTCTCAGCAAGTCACCTTTTCCAAGGGTTTTTCAGGTGAACAAAAGAAGTTTTCCAATGACAGTCAAAATTAAGTCAAATTTAATTGAATATGACTTCATTATGAAAAGTAAAGGTCTACATTTATGATTCTAGATATTTTGTGGCAAACTTTTATCTGAACAATTTGGTAATTTAATTTGAGTGGGGGAAGAGAGAAAATAATATCTGTATTAATTCTACATCACCAATTTATAGATTTATCTTATTATGCTATCTTAAAGATAGTTTTATAATTGACTTCTTTTTATAGATATTGACTGAATTTTGACTAGAATAATTCATCTTTAATACTCCTTTTGACTGTCTTGTCCTCAAATCAAGGCAATACTAAAACATTACTATATATTTGTTCTGTGATCATGAGAGTTACTCGCAGTATAATTGCAAACATGAATTCTCTTTGAGCGGGAAATGAAATGATGTTGTATAGAATCCATGTTCAGCAACAGTATCGATTATGAAAATCTAATATTCTACATGACTCAACCTTTCTATGTAGTCTGGTGTACCCGCTAGTTCATGTCGGCAAATACCATTCCAACAATTATTAATAATGAATGATTCATCCACTCATGTGTATCGCTTTACCATAATGATCAGACATCAATATTTAATAAGCAGTAGACCAGCATATACATGCCACAGTCATAAAGCTAATTCATTTAGCCTGTTTGCTAAATTACCATGATACATTATCAGTTGGATCAAGGACACTTTTACACTTTTGCACTTTGGGGATGAATTAATTTGATGATGCCTAAAATACATTCATATGATATATTTTTCACCCGTTTGAATATGAAAAGCATCAGTTTTACTTTAAAGCAAAGATTAGTTTTATGGAAAATTCCTGATTGTATGTGCATGTTTTATTTCATCATTTTTATTTTTTATTTTTTTATCTCATAGTTTAAGTGACAATCAGTCTCCTATTCCATCAGTGATGCTGCATCTCTATGATGGATTTTATTAATGTACATGAAAAGCCTCAAATCATCTCAAAGTTGGTGATTTGTCAATGAAAAATTGTATACCATGAAAATGCTATATCGTCATGTCATTCTTGTTGTTTCAATATTGCGAGGTGGCTCAAAATTTGCATGAATTGAAGAAAACTTAAATCATGCGGAAGTATGGCACCGGAAACCATGCGTTTGTCCACGCATCAGAGAAGAGCCCGAGCTTGGGGCAGTGATTCGCCGTATCTATCTGCAGATAGGTACGAAAGGTTTCATACAAACGGATGTAATCAGCAGTTAGAGGTATGCAGAGTCCTGTAAATATGATAACAAGATATTCTACTCACATCAGCCCTATGTCGTCTCCCAGCAACGCACGAGTGACGAATATTGTTGTACAACCATCAGACCTTTGCATCTTGTTAGTCAAACAAAATTAGTAATAATTTGAATCTACATGTACTACCTCTACCTTTTTGTTAATTTTATTGCTTTGTCTGAGGAGGAGACTGTCCTTATTGATGGGGGTAGCATACAGTATACCTGCTGTAAATTTAGCAACCATCCTCCTGCTGAATTTTCTCTTCAATATTACCAAAGTAGCCTAAAACATGAGAAAAGCAAACAAGTCAATTTTAGGGTTGTATAGGTAGGATATTGATCACCCTGTATTATTCATGAACATGAATTCCTCATTGGTTGTACACAGGCATACATTAGTCTGCAAGAACAGACCCTTGGGTTTCGTTGTGCACAAACACAGAGAGTGATACATGGTATGCTCTGTGTGTCTCATTGTGTGTCTCATGCTCTCCTAGACTGAGGATAGAGCAATGCTGTATGAGTGTGATGTAGTCACACACCGCATGCCCTGTATCATGCTCTGCACACTCACGCACCGAAAGTCTCGGGTTTGTGCTTTCAAACTAGGCATACATGTACATGTAGCTTTCGATATCACACTCATCTGATCACCCAATAAAATCAATTTCATGGAACTGATTCACATAGACAGCATGCATGGGCCTGGTGTTTGTATATTTGCTGNTTTGTCGTTATTTACAGAATTTCTAAAAAAAGATTAAAGGGATAGTTCAGAAGTGGTTTTGAACTTGAAAATCAAATGATACATCAGTAGGTGTTCTTATTATAATGTTCAAAATATAAAATCTGAAAGTTAGAGACTCGATTAAATTTACACCTGGGGACGACCTTCCTTGAGAGATTGACACAATGCCAATGCTTGAACAGTCATAAATAATAACGCAAAATGTTTTTCATGGCCGGGCAATGTACCTGCCATTTCAAAGGTTATAAAAATACAGATTTTATTTTTTAAAGGGGTCTTTACTTTCCATCATCTGGTGTGTGTTGAGGGTAAATAGTTCACTAAATGTAGGGTCAGGAAAACGAGTACATTTTAAGGGTTGGGAAAATAAAAATATTTTGTTTAGGGTCTATTTTGAATGAGCATGGTGTCCGTCTTTCAATGGAAGTCGACCCATCCCTCCCAATCTATTTCCTACACTGCTCTGTAATCTGTAACAGACCAATTTTGTGTAGCAAAAATTAGTATAGATCTTTTAATTTGTAATTTAATTTATTTGCGATGAGATTTCAGGATTGCACAGCGTGCGTCTAACATCCCTAATATTATCAAAGAAATGTGGAAAATGACATACCTGCTTTGAGCCTCTAACTTGTCTGCTTTTTCATCTGCCCTTTTGGTCTATTTTTGCTTGTAGCGGTTTTTTTTTTGGCGTGGATAACTTACCTGTCATTTCTCCCTCTCGACCGCTTTCTTTCTTCCATGTTAATTCTCCTCTCTCTTCTCTCCCTTCTTTCATTTCTTCAAAAACACATAGACTTCACTCTCGATCTCAGAAACATTCTAGCATTTTATAAGATTCAATATTTTAGGTTTTCATATCACTCCCCTCTCCCGCCATCGCTCACCCCCTAATGCTCCCTATATCTCTCTCTCTCTCTCTCTCTCTCTCTCTCTCTCTCTCTCTTGCCCACCGTTCCTCTCCCCTCTCTCTTCTCTCACACCCTCTTTCTATCTTTATACCAACATGAGAAATAGATTTTTAAAAAAATGTAGGCTTATAAATTTTTCATATCACTCTCTCCCGCCATTGCCCGCCCCCTAAAGACTTATCTCTCTTGCCCACCCTTCCTCTCCATTCACACCCTCTTTCTATCTTTATACCAACATGAGAAATGAAATAAAATAATTTAAAAAAACATGTAGTCTTATAAATTTTTCATATCACTCCTTCTCCCGCCCCCCCATGATCTCTCTCTATCTTTCTCTCGTCCACCCTTCCTCTCCCCTCTCTCTCCTCTCTCTCCTCTCACACCATCTTTCTATCTTTATACCAACATGGGAAATAAAATAAATACATTTTAAAAACATGTAGGCTTAAAAATTTAAAGTAAATACCTCCCAAATTTAAAAATAAATTTTATGATACGAGCATAAACAAAGACTCTGACATGTTTTTTGTTTCGTTTATTGTTTTTTCTCTCTTTTTTCCTCTTTTATTTTCATCTTCTTCTTAGTCTTCTTCTTCTTCTTCTTCTTCTCCATTTTCCTTCTCTACTTCTTCTTTCTATCAGGGATGACACATAACCTGCAAGAAAGAAAAGAAAAAAATTAGAATTTGCAAACACCGATTATAATATTAATAAAAAAAAATTACGAGTCACGTGATCTGGTCGGAGTCACGTGACCCTAAATGAATCGTGCCAATGCCATGCCAAATGCGATGCGCGATATTAAATTCCCAACTGCCATGCCAAATGTGGCGCAGCAGCACTGCATGTTGTGGATGTAACTGGACCCTGTGTCTTTTACTTTTTGTTACATCCACAACAAAGTTGTGTGATTTATTAATTTGTTTTCTTTGTTTATCAAAGTGGTATCCACTAAATGTATAGCAGAACCCATTAATAAGCATTTTGATCGTAAAAATCTGATGAATATTTGCAATGTGATGAATCCGTCCAAATGCAGTTGTGGATGTAATGTGGATACTGTTTCCAAGTTACATCCTCAACCTATTTTTCCTATTCTAAAATTTATATCTCCCAAGGGTGATTCAAACTTGTCTGGTTACAAACTGAAACTTAATTTTTACAGAAAGCAACATAAAATGTGGCTTATACACTTGTTATTTTTCAAACTGATGTATCCAGTTGTGGAAGTAACAGGAAATGGTGTCCAGGCTGTATTGGTTACATCCA
>BQKZ01000025.1:108333-123625 GCA_036244855.1 Temnopleurus reevesii
TTTTTTTTTTTTTTTTTTTTTTTTTTTTGGGGGGGGGGGGGTTATTTTATAAGTTGCCATCCTATAGCAAATATAGATGTAGGTGTGAAAGAAATCTGAATTATTGACAAGATGTACATTCACCTCACATGGGTATAGTGCAGCAAAGACCAATGAATAAATTTCCAATAAATATATGTTCAATGTTGTACCTATTACCCTCTAATTAAAATATTGGACTCTAAACTCCACGCCATGATGCTTCAGCGTCACCACAGTGACAAATAGACTTATTTCTCTACATTTCCCATTACAACTTTTTTTCCCTCCACCTCCCTTTGTAAGCTTTGTTGATTCAAAGGCTATTAAGCTTTTGTTGATTCAAAGGCTATTCTCAATCTGTACTTGAGATATTTCTAAACCTTTCTCCCCTTATTTGCAGTAATTTGATATTTTCAATTGAGAGTGTATTTGACGAGTGAGCTTGGTGTTTTCTTGCTCCATTCACATCTGTAATTCAATTTGAAGCATCTCTCTGCAAGGGACTTTTTTGTGTTCATGTATATATCTCATGCATAGCATATTTTGAGTTCGCTGATGTCCAATTAGAATAGTCATATATAATTATGATTGTGTGATTATAAATTTTGCAGTGAGATAAACATGGATGCTTTCTGTGAAGCAGGTCACTGGTGATTACTCATCATTACAGTTGTACACTTTTGATGATATTTGGCAAACTTTAATTTTAGTCAGTTTTTAGTAGAGCATGTTAAATGAGCTTTTGGTCGTATATTACAAATTAACAAGCCAAACTATATTGATAACAAGTTTACTGTAATGCACACGAGAGACAATCTGTAGTAATCACAATGTATTTCAGTCAATTATGTCATTTCAGCTACAGCTTGATATATCTGTTCTTTAGAAATTTTGGAAAATTGCTTGGGATACCATAATGTTTTTTTATCCTGCATTGCCGCGTGGGATATGAAAACATTTACCATTTATTAATTTGATTTTTTTAAAGAAAATTTCAAAATTGTGAGCTGCTGATCAAGGTCTGTTCAAGAAGACTACACAAAGTTGCAAGGAAGAATAAAGTTTAACATACCAGCCTAATCCAAAGAAGCTTTCTGTAGCTATCATGTTATATCCAGGTCAGATCCAAACCTACACATATGGGATCATTTTCTTTTCATTGTTATCCAGGTAGATCAAGGGCAATATGCACCCTCCCCCCTCCCCCACATTGGTATGCATAGCTTACCAAGTTCACTGTAAATTGNAATGTGATAGCAGACGAAAACCTGTTCTAAAATATCGGGAAATTTACACTTTTCTGAATTTATTTTAGAGCTTGATCCAGTCTGATTAGTAGTGGTATATGATACCTTTCTTATAGGTGTATATTATCCTCTAGGATTCATTCTTCTTTAAAGTCTGAAATTATGTAAATTCCCTAAAGAAACGGGAAATGAAATCATTTTGTTTGATCTCTTTTGTAAGTGAATTTAAGAGAAAAAGCTGCTTATTAAATACAAACAAACAGTTTGTTAAAATCCAGGGAGATCAAATTGCTTGCCGTCAAACATATACATGTAGTTCCTTCTACCTCCCCACCCTCCTTCCCTGGTATGCAGCAGAATGAAAATGCCTTGTTTGAATATGTGCAGATTGTATAGACACAAGAGAAACATATGCCACATGTATTGAAGGAAACAATTTTTATAAAGAATAATCCATAGCAAAGTCTTCCTCAGATTGTCGATGACATTTTCAATTTAATTTCAAGTCACATTAGATTTATATGAACCTTGTGCTTGCATCCTACCAATGTATTGCTCAACTTGTATCAAGTGCAAACGATTCCTTCTCATGAGTTTGAGATTGAAGTATTTCATCTTGAGAGGCATTTTAAAGGTACTATCTTGTTTGGGTAATGACATTTAAAATGAATAATTACAGAATTGCCTCAAACTAAAAAAAAAAAATGTTCAAAAACCATAAATGAAAATTGTGCACCAAATGATTTTGCAAGGAAATACAGTAGCAAGCAAATTAATGTTTAGAAAATGGACCTTGTCTGGACTTGAAATATTACACTCTACTACGTGCTAATTCTTGTGTTGGGTAGATTAAAAAAAAGCCTGCAGTGACTAAAATTATTAAGGCTTTTAATTGGTTTTGAACTATTCTATTAAATTCCCCTTGTGAAAACAAGTCATTTTGTACATTGTCTTCAATATCTATCACATCTTACCGCTCATTTTCTAAATCCAAGTTCTTTCCATTAGCTCGATATTCGCTTTAAAATGATCCCTCTACTATGACTCACTCCTTGCTTCACAAGAGATAAGGCATCCTGGAATTTAAATGTTGGACTGCGATTGCTTGATATGACATGTTCAAGAGCATTCTACTTTGTATTATTTATAGAAGATCTAAATTGAACATATACATTTATTATTCAATTGTGAATGTTCCTTGAAAGCTTTTCAATACTCTACGCTGCTGTTTATAGCATCCATTTAGATTTGTGAATCGTGCTACTTTATAGACTTTGAGTGCAAGGTACGATCATCTTTGTACGAAAACATTTGAGCAGAAATTGATAATACTTGGGAGGGGGACTTCAGAAATGATCAAGAGATTTCCAGATTATCTGGTATATTTTGTTCAGAGGATTAATGTAGATGAAAATTCACTTGAACATATTTATCACATTTTTCTGATGTTTCCACCCCAGAAATCTATGGACCAAACGAATTTGAATTTATCCAAATTTCAGAATAATTGAATACAAGTATTTCTTGAATACTGCTTTGAATATTTCTGAAATGTACAATAAATGCAATCAGTGTGGATCTTGAGGATTATGATTTAGAAATGAATCAAATTTCAAAACTGAAATTGTTATATTTTATAGGTCATAATTTTCCCAATAAAGCCCCTTTAAATTTTACTGATGAAGATGAAAAAATTATCAAGGTTACAAATGTGGTTTATTTCTATACAGCTTTTGAGGCTGTTCTATGGCTCAAGTCAACCTTTTATTTTTGCTCTTCTTTATCCCTGCAGGGCATATTCGCACTCATTGAATAGTGGATGCATGTCAAAAAAAGATATGATTCAAGAGAAGAGACAGATATTCTATTCTAATCAAACACTTCATATCCACCGCCGCCAACCAATTTTTGTGGGAGCAAGCAAATTTGAAAACATGCTGAACACAATGAATCCATTTTATTGGAGCTTGTTACTTTATGAAAAGATCATTTACATCATGTAATTGTGGCGGGAGCTGGGACCTGTGTTGTAAGAACGAGTAATAAAATGTGGATAGGTTTGCTTGAAATTTTTATTGACACGGTGTATTTGAACTTGTGAACTGAACCACACACATTGTAGCGCATAAAAATGCCATCTGTACATTGCGATATAGTCTCGATACCTGTATTCTCTTTTGAGTGCCGCATGATGCTTTTTGAAAAGGAATAGTTTTATTCCTATAGTTTCATAATTTGTGAAGGCTTTGGATACAAATTCTTTTATGATGGCTTCTAAAATGATTTGAAATAACGAGTGGTGCAAATGTTTAAAATAGACTATGTTTCATAAATTTCTCTTTACCAGTTTTGCATAAAATATCAAGAGCGGTGTACCTTGAAAACTAACAATTTGATAATATTTTGTAAAACAAAGTGTTATTGAAATATAGTTCTATTTTCACAAGTATCAACTATATTTTGCACATATTAACCTTATTCTCAAAAATCATTTCTCCTGGGAATTTTCAGATTTTTTTTTACACATGTATGACAATCTTTCTGGCACGTGTGGTGCTCTGTCGATCTGCCCAGTATCTGTACATGTACATGTGTACCACCCATGTTCCTCGATGCATAGTGCCTTGAATCATCTGTAGACATATATGCTTATTTTATTCATTAAACAAAGAATAATCTATATTGAGTAAATGACACATAGTTGATGATGAATATATACTAAGATGTCTATAGCCCCATTTGGAATAAGCTAAACCGTACGAAGGTATCCCCATTGATGGCGTACAATGAACGATGAACAAGGAAAGGCACGAGGAAAGGCACGGTCGACTCTGAGTCATCTTCAAAGGTGTTAGAGTGATGTAGGATGAGATGAATTGGTGTGAAATCGGGTCGGGAGTTTGTCGCGCTGAGAAGAGTCGACATGCAAACACATTGTAATGAATAGGTAACGTGGACAGTGTCAGATTTCAAAAGTTGCCTTTTTAGAGCCATAAAGGCATTAATGATTTGGATTATGTTGATGGACGTCCATCTGCCTATAAGCGTGAATGATGAAATGAACATCATGAATGGGGAGCATTTGACTGGTGTGATGTCTGGCCTAGGGTTTCATTCATGGTGTTGGCTGCATATGAAATATGATATGATGTATTCATAATTTATCCAGAAGTTCAATACATCAAGTTAAGTGACAACATTTAGTGGGCCTTAGACTACTCTTGTGGTGTCTACAGCATATGAAATGTGATATGATGTATTCATAATTTATGTAAGATCTAAAAGTGCAATTATACATCAAATTAAGGGAAAATATTTGTTGGGCCTAAGAGTACATTCATGGTGTCTGCCGCATATGAAATATGATATGATGTATTCATAATTTACAAAAGTCATCCAGATAGTGCACTTCATCAAATGATGTTGGGTGAAATTAAGTGGGCCTGAGAATTGTGGTGTCAGCAGCGTATGAAATATGATATGATGTATTCATAATTTATCTAAAATCTAAAAGTGCAATACATTGAATGACGCGATGACATTTAACGGGCCTAAGAGTACATTCATAATGTCTGCAGCATATGAAATATGATATGATTTATTCATAATTCATCTAAGATCAAAAAGTACAATACATCAAATATCATGACAACATTAAGTTGGCCTAAGAGTACACTTATGGCATCTGCAGCGTATGGAATATAATATGATTTATTCATAATTTGTATGTGATGTAAATGTAAGAGAGCAATGCAAACAGAAGGGAAAATGAAGCACATGGTCCTAACATTTTGATGTATGTATGTTGCATATGATTCCACAAAATAATGTATTCCATCAAATGAATCGTTAACTACATGTAAGTACAAGAATGTAACGGCGTCATATGAAATATGATATGATTTCTAATTTAAACAATATTTACCAAGCAGCATATGGAAATTGGTAAAAAGAAAAATAGCTTAGGGCACAGAGTACAATTGTATCTTAAATTTTGAATAATATAATATAATATAATCACTATACTATAGTAGAGATTGCTTATGAAATGTCATGAAACCTCAACTAATTAACTCCTAGTATAATCAGGGAGTTGTCACAGTAGTATAAGTGCAACTGGAAGGTATTGTCACTTCCGAACATGAAGAGAAATTATGAGGCATTCTAGACTATATTTCCATTTAATGAAATCTGATCTACTTCATCACAAACTTGCGGAAATGAAACTTTTTTTCTTATTTTAAATCAAAGTCATACAATAAATTTCTGTAGCTGTTAGCTGCATTTTTAACTTGTAACTTATGACCAGATTCATGAAATAGGATCCAAGATTGGTCGGTATCATAATTGAGATAGTTGATACAGGATTAAAGCATTGGTGACATATCTAGGACTGGTAATGTATCACATGATCAGTCACATGATACTACACTTAGCATTAGCTTGTGATTTAGTGTTGCGAGCAATATGTATGACACATGTTAATCCGTGATGACATCCGTTTAACTCTCATTTCATTCTTAAAGCATGGACTTGTGTGTAAAAGAACTTGTCTGATAACTTGGTGCAAACTGGAGCGCCTCTGAAAAAGGGGACATTTATATGGATACCGTGCAAAGTTTTGCTGCTCTCTATAATTAATAAGGGGAAGATCACCTATCCTGGGCAGGTTTTACAGATAACATTATACTCATTTTTGCTTGAACGGACAAAACTGGTTTTGAAAGCGCACATATAGAAACTATGGAAAGATGGCACATTAGTGCTGAATAATTTCCTGATTTTAGAACAAACAAAAAAATGGCATAATCATACATGTACCTATCAGTTCGTACTTAGTACTGCAGATGCATGAGACATTTTCTGCATAATTAGCGTCATATGAAAAATGAGCAAAACAATACTCTTAATCAGTCTTTAATTGGTTTGCTGAAATTCTATGTTTTAGATAGTCTTCTAATTTTAAACAATTATTTTAGGAGATTTAATTCTAAGCATGAATTTCTTTATCAAATCTGAAGAATATCTTTAAGATGTTGCCTAGCAGCCAAAGAACTTTTACTGTCAAAGTGCTTGCTAATGAACCAAACTCATATTCATGTTCAAATGTAGCAAATAGAGATAATAGTCACTCTTGCTCAACGTCTCTTATCTAAGGTGATGCAGACCTATCCCGGCCGAGACACGCTTGCGCTCTAATTGAGTTGTGAAGCAATCTACATTAGAGTGGTAATGACACTCGTAAGATGCTCGTTCCTCCGTGCCGCCTTGGAACGCGGAAGCTGCGAAACTCATTTCCATCCTCGTCTCTTGGAGCTGATCTTCCGTTCCGTTAACATAACCACATGCAAGGTGGCCCATCAGTCTGGCATCTGCATCATTTCAGATTGCTATTCCTCATCGTTTTCCTTCCCCGTAACATCTGTTTTATTAGTCCCACTACATGTGCTTTCATGTACAAAGGTGTTTAAAATATGTCTATCATATTGTTACCTCAGCTGAAGGTAGAGTGCGTGTTTGTTATTTAATTAGAAGCCTCAAACCATCAGGGGAATTGATTAGAGTATTATTAATGAACATTATTAGGTATCTGAGTGCCCGGTAAAATCACATGTATCCTGTGCTGGGGCTATGGACTGCTTTCGATAGTATTGAGTTATGTACATGATGTCATTCTGATGATGTACATTGGGCTGTTTTTGTTCTTGTATTTCAGAAGATATTGATTAATTTCTTCATCTATAATGAAGAATATTCACATATTATTCGTCTTTGAATCATTCAGATATGACTTCTATTATTTTTAGGAGCATGGTCAAATGTATATCTTCCAGGATCTAAAACATAATATCTTCTATCTCAACTTCACAAACATATTTATAATACACAATTAAATATGTGTAGGACTACAGGGCACATTTCCGACCAATCTTTCTTCCATTTCTGTCACCTAATCGAATCGGATATTTGGATAGAAATGAGATGTTCGGAACATGAGAATATGGTGTGCTTGAAGAGAAAATTTCCCAATTACCACTAATGAATCTGGCTGGGTAATATGCCTGAGCATGGAGAATTGGGATCATCTTGTTTGTCTTTTACTGAGAAAAGGTCATATGACTCATTGAGCATGCCGTCTGTCTTTGTCTTCTTCACAAATATTGAGGGAAAGAAGAACATACTTGTCTCGCTGGGGAGATCGATGGTGCATTCTCGTTATAGCATGATATAGGAGTAACATTGTGCACATGATTTCAAATGGGCTTATGATACATTGGGGGATGGATGAACTGGGTTTATTCTGTGCAATTTTTTTGTACCATATTGTTTTACCAATATGTGTGTTTTGGCTATCATAATTCTGTGCACATAATTCTGTTTTCTTTTTCTTATATTTAGTCGTACCTTTTGCTTGTTATAATAGTTGGTTTTTCAAACACCCTTTTTTCGTTTTTTAGGAGTCCTCTGACAGAATTATTCAACTTGTAGTAGAGGAAAAGCTACAACTATTATAGTCTAAATCTAACACTTATGTTCAAGTACTTCTAGATTTTTGTCATTTTTTTGCAGGGGGTTGACGGAACTGGTACAAAATCTGAACAGTGAAGTATTCACCTCTGATCCCTGATAATCAATATCTCAAGATTTTCTTTTAACCCTTAATCTATTTATGTAAGAGGTTTAGCAATCAGTGATTATGTTCTTTTAACACGCCAAACAAGATGAAAACACAATTAATTGATAAAAATGTGTTTTACAATTGCAATGAAAAGATAGTACATGCAAATATTTAGCTTTGACATCATTTCATCATGTCAAGTGTAAAAATAATTGATTATTAGATATTGATTACCTAATTTACTCTTTATGATATCTCATAGAGATTTGATATCAAAGATTATGTGATTAAATGTGTTCCACAGCCAAATCAATTGGACATGATTTTGAAGTATTTGTCTATGACACCTCTCCATAGTCTAAAGTGTAAAACATAGCACTTATTAGATATGAATTAAGTCCTATTTATTCAGGACATTGAATCAGAAATGAGTTATCTTGCATTTTACTGGTTGAAATACTTCTGATGGAACTGGCTACACATATCATCCAGAATGATTTTTGAAGAAAATTCATCAGACATATGAAAAAATATTTAGAAAGAAATTCCAACAAAGTTGTTAATATATTTGATTTGATTTGATTTGATTTGATTTATTTGTTTTCCATTTCAAAAACACACAATATTACAAAGAAAGTAGTACATGAACATTATCAAGCAGTTTGAATTTATAGTGTTTTATTTGCTATGAATCTCTAAATTGAAAAAGGAAAGGAAATGACAAAATATTGCAAATAAGTTTGTCTGTACACTCAAACACAGTGTTTGTGCATTCACTTATATGCCTAGCACATAGTATCAAAATCTATCACGCATCTCTCTTTGTTGGTCTTTTGGTTTATAGAACAAACAAAGGACCGGGTAAATAAAGCATTTCAAACAAAGGGATTCATTGTTCATCTCCATAGCTTCTACTCCATTAAATTTTCTAAATGTTGATTCATCCAGTAATGATATTAAAGCAAATACAAATTTTCATAATGGGGCCATTTCCAAGTATCATTTTTGTCAGGAAGTCCCAAGCCAGTCAGCTGTTTTGTTCCAATTTGTACTTGAGAGACAATGTTTCTCTCTCTGGTCAACAAGACAATTTCACACGCCTTTAGAGTGCAGATGGCTAAGCATTGGTAATGATTCAAAGCTCACCGCCGCAATGCGTGCATTAGCTTTACCAACAACAGCGACCGACCGTGGCCGCCCTTGTTGGTCGCCCTCATTGGATGCATCGTGGTTGGCCTGCTGAACTTGGTATCGGAACAATGGATGCTTAAAGGGGGACATCGGGCGTTATTGAAATTTCGTCTGACCTTGAATTGTGGTTTCTCTATTGATGCTGCTATAGTGACAAATTGATATTTATCAAAATGATTCAAATATTCTCTCAGCATGATGTTTAAAGATACCTCACAGGAAGTTTAGGTACTGAACTTTTACATAGTGGGTATATGAAATTATCAATTTACGGGTTATTATCAAAGAAGATTAAGTGTCCATAAGAACAAATTATTTTTTGTCAAAAAAATATAGATTATATTTAGTGTCACATTTAAATTTTACTAACTTGAGTTTGTGATTTATTCATGATGATTATATTGAATGATTTCCTGTGCACAATGACTGGTACTTCACCCCCATTTCAATCAATCTTTGTACTTAAAAGATCTTTGACTTTGGCGCATGAGACCGACATCTGATATGTTGGCAGGTTCAAGCATTCTGAGAACATGAGAGCGATGATCATGAATGATGATGAACAGGAAATCAGCTGAAAGCCGTCTCTGGTTGAACACTCACTCCGACTCTTGAGAAGCCCTCTCCTTGTAGCTAAATCCAAACCATAAATGTGCTTCATTCATAAGGAGTACCCTTTCTAGCCCGCTTTATGTACACGTATGACAAAATACATTGCAAGATATTGGAGCCTCACATTTTGAAGTGGTTCAGTGCATCCATTTCATTTTTCATAGGGCCCAACCTCCAAATCCTCAGAACTAGGAAGCCCTGCACTTGCCAGACAAGCTCAAGGCCACTTCTTAGTTGTTGAAATGGGATGAATTATGGTAAAGTAAACATGCATTGGGAATAATGAATGTGGCAATTACTTCAAAGTGCAATAATTGTTGTACAAATTAAATATTTAGACAGTAATATTTCACATGTGGTCTATACTTGAAGTCATTACTTTTAATGTCTTTCACATGGGCAAGAACCTGGGGCCGATTGCTTGAAATGGTCTTAGCTATCCTCTTCATGCTAAGACGTCTTGATTTGCTGTGCAACCCTCGTAACATAGAAATTTGTGTTGATACGACTATGTTAAGAGGGTGGCACAAGAAGTTGAGACGCCGTAGCATGAAAAGGACAGATAAGACCATTTTGAGCGATAGGCCCCTGGTAACTGGTGAACTTGGTATCTAGTGAACCTGATAACTCGTGAACTTCATGGTAATCAAAACCTCACTCTTCAGCAAAACATCAAAGGGATATCTCTGGACAAATAGTATTCATTACAGTGTTGTTTTCAAATGAAGATATTTAGGATTTCCTGATATAGTGAAGACAATATATATTCCAAGATATAGCAATCCAATAACATTAAAACAGGAAATAACAAAGGTAAAACGATCTGGATAAAAATTATGAGTGGTCATTTGGGAGCCAACTAGTGAACTAGTCATTATTTTACTAATTTCCAGTAAAAAAATAACTGAAACTCAGTCAAACCCAGCAAGAAATATAGTCAATTACAGTAGGCTCCCAGCTGACTACTTTCTAGTAATTTTTAACTAGTTTGAAAATTTATGAAAACGTTAATTTCACCTCAACAGACAAGTAATATTTTGCAAGTGACAAAACACTCTGTAAAACTGGCAGGCACTAAAAACTTTGTAAGTTTGAAATTGAACGTTTAGTATGTGTCTCTGCCAAGGTATGGCCTCTATACCGCAAAGAAAGACGGATAAGATACAAGCAAGCCGCCAAGAATATGTTAGCAATTTCGTCCTGGTTTTATGAAGATTGCCCAGCTGCTGTTGCTCTCAATATACGTCATGCTTTGGGCATGTGATTTACGAGACAGACCAAGATATGTGATGGTCCACTATGCTTTTAAGAATACCGCTAGGGCCCATCAAAGACTTCCTTGGAACGATCCTTTTTGTAGGAATTTGTCTGGTCACATAATATGCAGCCATAAAGACAACGTGAGCACACATTAGTTGCGCCTCACGAAACCCATTTTGCATATATATGCAAGTAAAAGTCGGTAGATAAGATAGAACTGGAAATTCCCGGTGTAATATTTTGATAAAGAATAATATTTAGCATGGCAATATGGCAATTTATTTCAAAATTATCAGTAAAAATTTACATTTAAGTTTTAGTGATATCAAATCTCTTAAAAAGTACACGTAGGCCTGAATAAATAAATCATCCAATTTCTTTTACAGGCATTATTTGAAGTTTCCTTTCAGGTTTGAAGTGGAATAGGACAACTGATATTTTTGAATGGCCCAATGATCTTCTTTGAGCTAGTGATGAGTTTTGGGATTATCTTGATTTGGGTTGATTTATTGATAGGCGGAAAAGATTTGACGAGACATACTTTACATGCATTGCATAGTATAGCCCGACATCCCCCTCTTTTAGAATGAAAAAGGTTTTTTGTTGTCCCCTACTCACTGACCCTGTGTATTGAAAACCATTGATTTGCACTTTTCATAAACTAGAATAGAATTTCATTTTATTTGATTTACTTTGTTTCTGTAAAACAGCACTCAACTGACAACCACGCAATATTTTTTCATTCCGATCTGAATTGTCTTTTTTATGTTAAACCATATAAAACAAAAGAACATACTCATCAATAGCTTGGAAGTGCTTAATTCCTTTTCAAAATAGGATACAGTATATCAATTGATAATAACTACTGTCGCACATTTCGAAGTGCTGACCTTGCCAAAATGTCAATTCTTTCTGATGCACTGTCAAATTCTGTACTAAATATAAGATAAAAAATGCACCAATCTTGACCCCAAAATGCGAAAATATCTAATGCTAAAATATTTGCTTATACATTAACCATGTCTGGTCTGTATGGACTCACACTGACCTCAATTTTGAGCAGATGTGAGAATGGGGTTGTTTTGTCTGTGAGAGGTGAGAAGCTTTGTCTATCAAACAATCAGCTGATCCATGCCCTTATAAGGTCATTGGTAGACCAACATGGGTCAACCCAGTCTGAAGAGGGGGTTAATCTATCTCCTCGGGGGAAAATATATCCAACTCCAAAATATGTTATCCCTCCGTTTCCAATGATGCCTGATTATATGCCATTTCTAAACTTGTAAATATAATCCCTCATTAATTCTGGTGTAATGTAAGATTGTATCACCTTTTTTTTAACAAATATGTTTTTCTACCAGTGATATCTTTAGGCCCGTATAAGCCTACTAATCACCCATATTTAGTGCAATTTAAAGCAATTTAAAGCAATTTAAAGCACCATTTTCCCTCATAACAAAATCAAATAATTATTGCCTGTTGCCCTCCGTCTTCATTGGGTATTCATTCTGATTAAGATTTTTTTTTCCATTAGATGCTTAGGTCCTTGAAGACTGTAGAAGTAAGATAGGGGCATAGTGCACACCCCTCCCTTTCAGTAAAACATGTGCAGAGTGTATTTCACCACGAAAATTCCTCCAGCATTCCGAGACGTTCCAGGTTCCAGGTCCAGAAATGAAATGAAGTCTATAAAATTATCGGCTTTGTCCAGGTTGGCAAATTAACGGCTCATTTTTGCTACACTATATTAACAGCCTTGCTCTATGAAAAGCATATCAGTTCTGGAATAGTATGGCAAAGAATTATGGTATAGTAAATGATTTAAATAGATCATTTGATTTAAGAATTACATGTATTTTTTGCTTGCATCATTAATTACCCAAATTGTTTGATTCAAGATAAGTAATGGTCAAAATTTCTCAAGTGATGATATCAAACGTAATATCTGGTGTTGACAATAACTTGAAAATGAATGATTATAGGAACATGCATATATACTTGAAAAGAATGTTAAAAATCATATAAAATATGCTGAAGTATTTTGCAAAATGGTGTAATGACAATGAACTAACAAAGTTTTTAAATGTGAATAAAGTTTTAAAACGTTTCACTTATTTTGATTTAAATTTCCCTTGTCACAATAATTTGCATAGTGCAAGTACTTTGTGATCAACATTAACTCAAATATGACTACTTATTTTCTGTATCAAAGTTCTTTGCAAGTACTCGATATTTGCTTAAATGCAAAGATGTCTGATCTATCCAGTATAGCGACTTACTTGGAGCCAAACTCTTTTTATCCTCATAAACCATTCTCCCAGTGGGGCCGATGTACATGTATAAAAAGGGTATATATTAAACCATTTTAAAAACTGCTTCTCTGAATTAAAATAAAGATTACATTGAAATATGCAGTAGATTTCCATCTTCAAAACAGAGCCTGTCCATAAAGTCTAGTCTTCTCGTAACGCTCCATTAGGATCCTGTTTGCATCATCTGTTGTGTGTAGTCTATATATCTGTCTGCCTCTTCAAGGGCACCATCTATTCAATGACAATCCTCTCAAACCCGAACACTATCTTATTTGAGTAAGCTAATAACTTCATTGTAAAATATCATTCAAGTGGCCCTCCGCAGATTTTGCAATTACGTGCAAACCATAATCAAATTTAATGGTTTGGAAATGTATTTATGAACTCTTGTAAAGCTCCATACAAAACTTCCTTTCACGAGAAAGAAGATTATATCCAGATTGAGTGAGATGAATGATTTCTTTTTCATCTAGATGGTAAGATGGTTTAGACAAGTGTCCCTAACAGAGAATGCACTTGTACCAAATACAATTTACTTGCTTTAATTTGTGTAGTTGTGAATGAATTCATCAGTAAACTTTCAAAGGATCTCGGTGTTCTGTGCTAAAATGAGACAATTTAAATTGTTGTGCTAGAGTATGCATATATGAATATGCAGCTATCAACCGTGTATTTATGGTATTTAAAACATGGGAGGAGATATTTTTATGTTGAGTTTATTAGGCCTGTAGTGTACTGTAGCTTCAATGTTTTCTCAAATGTTTCTCTGACTATGTGTTATCCAAAGATTTTGTCGCACAAAGATCCAAAGATGTATCCAAAGAATGTTGTGTGATAAGTCCCTTAAAGCATTTTGATACAAATGGCTGAAATATGACTCGTTTCTTCAAGAACGTAATGTTCCAGCTGTCACAAATTACTCTTTTCATTTTTAAAAACAAATTTTATGAACATTTTCATTTATGTTCTATGGACAGATTTACCTTCATTTTTGCTCAGCCCCATTCATTATTGACAAAACTTAAATTTCTCACAAAAGCCCCTCGATTTATACCTATCTTTTTTACTCTCATACAAGAATAAAGCATAATCATTGAATTAAAGATTCTAGTTAAGATATACAAACTTTAAGACTTATAAAACCAGTGATGGCATAAATATTCATTATAATGAATGATAAATGCCTCAAAATCCAAATTTAGTTAGTTAATTTTTGAGAGTATGAACACATCAGATCATGATTGAATTCTGGAAGAGGAAGCTCAACTCCTCCCTGCTCCATTACCTCAGTGATGAGGCTACTGGACCTGGAGACTTGGCTCTTCATGATGTCATGCATCATATCGCATCATTAGGCAACAAAATAATGTTTGGATGCCCTCTCCTGACAGACCCTCAAAAAATGGCTTGACCCCCAATTTTTTGGCTTATTACCAAAATTGAAAAAAATTCACAGTAAATGAATAAATAAACATGTGGTATATTACCTGATATTACATGTTCTGATACTCTTTTGCTTTTCATCCCCTTTTAAGCTTTATTTTCTTCATGAAGTGTTCACATTGTGTGTGAAAAAAGAAGTAACAGAAAAACTTTTTCCAATGAATCGAAGCTTTTAAAAAAAGAAATGGCATTGGAGAGCATCTGAACAATATTTTTCGGCCTTCAGGCCTTTCTCAATCATCTCATCTTGAATTCTTAACAAATATAAATGGGATGATAACTATTTTTTTTATATTGAAAATGGGATTTGCATACATCTAAGTGCAGTTTTTTGTGTTGTTCATTTCTCTTGATTTTATGTGACATAAAAAGTTGCGAACAACAAGTACCTGTAAAAGCATACATATTCATAGTATAGAGTGGAATACACCTTTATCAATGAAAGGTCTTATCGCTCTAACTGTCTTCGGTCACTCTGCAGAGCAAGAACTGTCAATGCAATTATAATATTAATCATAACATTTTTAAGCATAGAAATAGATTTTTTTTTTTTTTTTTTTTTTTTTGGGGGGGGGGGGGGTTTTTTT
>BQKZ01000025.1:124859-135537 GCA_036244855.1 Temnopleurus reevesii
CCCCCCTCTCCCCCCCCCCAAAAAAAGCAACCAGATCTTACTTGAAATGTAGAGTGAGGTTACAGCTTAATTCTATTCTTTATTTTGACAAGGTGTAAACAATATTCCGATTCTAATTATGATTAATATGCATTTTGTTAGAGAAACACATAAGGTTTTTGAAATATTATCTAATGCAAGTAAAAAAAAACCCCAACAAATCGGACATGAAAGCTTTTGAATACTTTAGGAAAACTATCAATTTGACTTGTTTCGATCAGGTATGAAAATATTTTGATTGTATCACAATTCACCAATGAATTCAAAAGCAGAATTCATGTGATCGCAACATGACAAGTTAAATGTTCAAACAGTATTGAAATCGGTATACTGTCATCTTCTATTATAAGTAATCAAGCTGTTCATGAAGGCAATAAGTTTGTAACATTTAAGAATTGGTGAATGAAGCGAAAGTGACGCTAGCAGCATGATACCTGACTCACTTACCAAGAAACACAACCTCTAAATTATCATCTAGCTAGGTCCATTTACATTGCTTTTGCTGTTTATTGCCTTTTTTTATTATGTAGACTTTGAAGATAAAACAACAACCCCCAAAATTACAGGCAGGTGAAAAAATGGAATTAATAAGAAAAAAAACCAGAAGTCCCGATGACACAGCTTTATAAGATGTGATCGAGTTTACAATCAAGCAGATTTACTATAAAACTGATAATTAATGAGTTTTACCATCAAGCAGCTCTTTTGTAACGTTTAACAAAATTTCTTGCAAAACCAGAATTAAACGCTGTTGCTTCATGGAGAATGCTTTTGTCTGGACTGTCTTGCATAAGACTTCAACCAGCAATCTTCGCTCTGAGCTTGCAGTTTGCTTACCTCTTCATGTATAAAATATTCTTTCTTTTATATCCGATCTTAAATTGTTGAAAATCCATAAAGAAAGTGGCATTGTCATTTATAGAAAGTCACTGCAATTGTTTGTGTTTCATAACCAAAAGCATCTCACATGATTTTAGTGTAGTGTAAATGGTTCTAAACCCAACCTCCAAATTATCCTCCATGCTATGTCGGCTTGTTTGACACTTAAGGGGCGGGTAGCACAGCGTTTGAATCACAATTGGTATCCAGTGCTCGCTTGCCGATCAAATTAGATTAATATCATCATCATACACCCCTGTAATGCTCATTGACAGCTCTAGTCTCCTGCACCTGACTCTCAATGAAATCATGTTTAAAATTGACTCCAGTGCGAATATTTCAAATATCTGCATATTTTGCTATAAAGTAGTAGTTCCAGATGTCTTGAAGTCCAAATAATTTCATAAATGAATGAAAATGATAGTCACGCACAATACCTATGATTGTCTTTTCGCTTTTACCAACTTATTCTTCTAGTAACCCATGTTAGAGAGAATGTAATTTCCCTTGTCAATTTTGACATATATTCATCTAAAAGCCTGTCGAGGAGCATAATGGATCTATTTCAAATTTCATCGGTATGACTGCTAGGGTTTAAACCCGTGAGGGTGACTGCTAGGGTTTGAACCCATGAGGCAGGCACACAACCACTGAACCACACTGTTGAATCACATCATATGTATCATCTTTTACTTGTATCATTATCTTCACTTCATGTTCACCACCATTGTTCATTGTTCACAGAATGGTTCATCTTCAATAATTGTTCAGTATTTTCAATGTTTTCATTTCATTCTTCACCATCTTCATTCAAATGAATCTTTATCTTTTGTGTTCCATATAGGCCTACATGTACATTTGTGAAATGTCTACTCTCAGAAATACCATTGGTTTGCACAATTTCATCCTCTTTTTTTCTCAATCAGTATTCGAGTATGGGGATATATCTTTAGCAATCATCATGTTCAAATCATTTTCTTTTTGCTAAAGTGGAATGCAAAGTCTATTCTTAGGCAGTATTCAATAATAGCCAGCAGACCATCTGACATGGACAAGCATCCGGAGAGAGATCCTACCAAATACCAAATCTATAGTTTGTACCCATGTCCCTCTTCTTACACTCTGAATTTCATTATCACATCTAAATGTTCATAATTATGCATGAGATGCAACTAATGATAGCATGAAAGTGGTCATAAAAGCATGCCCGTCTTTTTCAATTTCAGGGATCAGCGATGATGTGAGGGTGCAGATGAGATCCCCCAGTCTACCGGAGGAGGTGGAGGAAGGGGTACGGGTGACCCTCATCTGTAAGGCTACCGGTAACCCCGTACCGCACATCACATGGTATCATGACCAGACGCTCATCACGGCTGGTCCCAACATCGATTTCATCACCAGTAGTAAGATGAAGATCAAGAGCGCCACCGCTCTCGATAGCGGGACCTACTCCTGCGAAGCGTCCAATACGGAGGGATCAAGATCCAGCACAGAAAATATCCAATTTGATATAGTTGGTGAGTTATCATTGAAATTATAACATTTGCTGTTCAATGATAGGTAACATTAAGTTTGTACCCTGGAAATACCAGGTAGTATTTTCTTAATAATTTAGTGAACTAATATATATATGAAAATGGGTTAACACTCAAGTTGGGGAGGGGGGAGACATGGCATGATATTTTTGTTTGTTTGCAGAGATCTATTAATTAGACCATTTTCTTCTCTGAAATCTATTTCAATATTTTTTTTTAGAAAAGAAGAACTCTTCATTGTAATATATAAGGTGAACATAAGCAATAATTAGGGGGATTAAAATGATTTGCTGTTTGATTATGATTTTGTGACTCACCTAAACTAATAATGAAATTGCCAGTTGCTAATGTATTATAGAACACAAACTTTTTATCTAATTTACTATTGATAGAGTCGAAACAAAGGTTTTACATGAAATGAATGAAATATTGATCTCCATTGTATGCTCATTTAATATGCATTATATATAATATGTATGAAATAGTGAATATCATTTTACATTTGTAGCATGGCTTGTTCTTTACCTATTGCTTTGAATGATATCATCCATTTCTCCCTCAATGATATATCATGTACATGTATGAATCATCTTTCTCATTGCCTGTGGTGTAGGTTGGTGACCCTATTCTCATTACACAGGAGCAATCCTCTTTCAGATTGCTCAATCAATGGGGTGCATTGAATAAAATGTACATTGCATTCACACTTTTCCATTTTTGTAGTGATGGTAATTTGCAGACTCTGATTTCGCAGCTCATAGTTATAACAATAGATGTGGTTGTTGAGTTAAGTTTTAAGTTGGATGTTAAGTTTTGTTTGTTTGAAAAAATAATATTAATGATATCCAAATATCATTTGCATTAAAAAAGTGCAAAGAAATCAATAATACTTGCAGCTGTCATAACTGGTGTTACCACTTAATTGGGTCAGATCGTTTTTATATCTCAGGCAGGGCCATGGTATAATAACTACTATCCACTGGTATATTGATCAATTCAGCCAATCAATGGGCAGGATTAGATCTGCTCCAACATATTTATGACTATTCACCAGGCTACTTCATGCCAGACTATGAGTAAATATTCATCAAAAAGATGTGTCAAAGTATATCGAACAAGATCTAGGAAATGCTTGTCTAGTTGTGAATCATACAAACTTTATGATGTTTATTTTGCCTGCGATTAGTATTTACGCAAGTGAAGTATATTTTTATTGTCAAATATGTGACACCCTGTGATAACACACTAGTATTGGAGATATCATCCAGCTGTGACAAAGTAGAAATACATCAAAGAATATTCTGTCACGAGTTTCGATGTATAATTTGTGTATTTACCAGGTTTGAATGGAAACTTTGCTTAGATGGAACATATTCTTTGAATTCAGATTTTATTAAATTATAATGATTGTAATGATAGAGCTCACTTGGGTTCCATGATAGATCCATGGAATGAAATATACTCTTGTCACAAAAATGAAAGATATTGAAAGATGCTTGACGTGTCTTTGCAAAAAAAAATGCAACAATACTAACAAAATAAATCAGAGTGAAGAAAAAATGAAAGTGAAAACAACTTTATATTTCTCACAAGGATAAAAGAGTGTAATTCACTTGGTACATGTAAGCAATAGATGGATATTACGATGGACATACATACATACTGTATATCAGGTGTATGCACCTGTAAACGGCAGAGACGTTCTGTAGCCATTATTGGGAGGGGAGCGTGAATAATAATAAGTAGCTCTGCTTGGATGTGAATGACCTGCTTCTTTACCCTGGGCTATTCTTCAAGTTCTTTATCTCGCTCGTATATTGCTTCTCTTCGAACTTCACCAGCCAGGTCGTAGACCCCATTCACATTGATATATTAAGAGCACTCCTATTTGCCGGAAGAACCTTAGCAGTATCAATGTTGTGTAGTGATAGCTCCCTTGAGCATAAACCTGGCATTCTGGAACTGCTCTTGACATATGAGTGTCCAACTTGGCATTGAATACATTTGTGCTTGTTTATTTAAGCTCGATCATTTAGGCCCTCGAACATTCTTTGCAGAGTCTTTTGATTGATACCACTCTTGAGATAAAGAGCTTGAATGTGAGAGGAAAACAGAACGGTGTTCGGATATATTGATATAAGGCAATCCAGGAGAATTTAGGCCCCACAATTTTTATTTTTTTTGGGGGGGGGGGGGAGGGGGCACCCTTAACTGACATACCCTCTTGAAACACCTCATCCTGAACTTTCTTTATTTACCAGTCAAATGAGAAAAAAATAATGAGAAATAGATGCTGAAAATTCATTTTTATATGTTTAAGGACTTTTTACTCTATTCTAAGTCCTATTTTCTACATTACATCCCTTCCCAAAATTAAAAAGAAAAAAACTTCCTCAGACGTCATTCTGTGGCCTTCCAACAATTTTCTTTTGCCTTTGGTCAAGAGACGCCTTTTTTCGTGTCCAATAAATTATATGTCAAGACCCAGAAAGATAGAAAGATATAAAGAAAGTAATCAGCAAATAGAGAACAACTGGAGCCACTATTACAAAAAGTAAAAAAAAAAGTAAAGTCACTCGTGACAAGGAGAAAAGAAAATTTAAAATCGTAATATGAAATGAAATAGGATAGTCGAATTGTGACAATCTTTCCAAAATGTGATTACTGTCACTAGTATTTTACTGCCAAAAATTTTGACAGGATTACCACTTCTCTCTTTAACATCACGATCTCAATCCAAACTCCTTCAGTCAGCACAATTCTTGGATATGCATTTATTTTGCAATCTTCGTCTACAATAGTGATTTCCTTCTACCAAGCAGATGGACATTCGGCAATTTAAATGGAAGATCATGCTCTTACGATTTGGTTGTGAACGGGGCCTTCTTACAGTGGAGGAGGGAGTAGGTCCCTAGGTGATAAAATGGCCATTAAAGTGGACCAATTTGCATTGAAATGACCTGTATGCGTGGTATTTTTGCTAGGATATTAAATGTCGGAGACGAAACGCTTTGTGTAGCAGATCCTGTACTGACGAGTTCATAACAAAGGGATTTCTCATTTTTTCCTTTAGATGTACTGAAAGTCATGTTTCTTCATCAATATTATTCCATGAAATCATCAATTTGGTTCTTGAAGATATATTTTAATTCAAAGAAATGAGAATTAGTATCCCTTCTGTACAATGAATTTTTGTTTACTGAACACAAAGAAAGAGTCCCGAGACATAAAGTTTAGGCTGAAATGATATTTGAGTAAATATTCCTCAGATGCGGAAAATTTACCAAGAAAGATTGGCTCTGAGTGTATAGACATACAGTTCTGTCTGCTGATACAGAATCCACTACATGTATGAGATACGTGTCAGTGCATAATTGAGTAAGCCAATAAATGAACCCGTTATTTTCAGCAGAGTACATTTATTTGGGAAAAAATAAGTATTTCTTGTGCAACTTCCCTCAGAGTTCAAGTTGCATGTGGATCAGAAAAACACTGTCATTGACATGTGATTGGCTACCATAGGGAAGAGGGGAGAAGTTTAAGATAGAAGGGAAGAAGATAGAGAGGGGGAGAAAGCAATGAAGGGAAGGACAGAGAAAAATGATGATGGAGCATACATGTAGACTTAGGAACTGGGGGGGGGGCAAAACATTCAGACATCATTGAGTCCCTTCCCCCCCGCAGATAAAGAGCACTTAGTGCAATGTAAAGTCAATGGATGAGCCCTCCAATATTGAAAATCTTCATTTATAAGATAGTGCATGGAGAGGGGGTACATGTAGAAAGGAGTGGGATGGAGAATACCCTGAGTCAGAGCTCATCTCAATAGCCATGTTGTGGTCGCAAGCAGCCATATAAGGAACCCATAGTTTGGTCTTTAATCTACCTGAGCACTGAGGTAACTTGAGTCTCTTGCATCAATCCAAATTTAAAGCTTATTACACTTCCCTCCATGTTTCTCAGTCTAGCCCATCTTGGAGAATGTCTAACAACCATGTTTAATCTCGTTCCTCATCAATTTGAATTTACCCAGGGAATAGAAATGCGAGTCTTTAGGATTTAAAACTAGTTAGGGTCTCATGCCTCTCCGCATAATGCTGATGATAATCTGTAAAAACAGACTGTATTTTTACACGAGAGCATCGCGGTTCTGTTCAGCCATGTATGAGGCTAGGTGTGGCAAGACTTGCTCAAATGAAGAAGTGATTTGCATTTTCTGAATATGAATTTAATGTCGTATCTCTCGATATGAAAGTAAATTTTATACCATTGATATTACTATAAAGCATAAGGGTTTGTGATTTTAGACTAACTCAACGAGCAAAGCAGGGTTGTTCCTCTACCAATGTTTGACGGAAAGACTGCTCTCGCTCACCTTCATTGATGGGAAGGAGATGCCCCGGGGCTAGGCTTACGGTCGGTCGCCACCGGAGTCTGCTTCCAAGGAAAAGATGTGTTTTTCAGTCCAACCATCCCCGAAAACATTTAATGCTTGCTTTGCTTGATCAGTCATGCTTAACCAGCTGCGTTCATGTATATTTGCCATTATGTCACATTCTGTTCAGCAATTGTAACATTAAATGGGCGGAAGTAAGCCTTATGGTTAGCATATCGAGCCTGTCTTGGGCTGGGTGTCTATGCTACTGAGCAATCGCAATTCATTCCACGTGATGTAACAAGATAACACGGTCCTTTTATTGAACATGACAGCTTGTCCCGGTCTCTAGATAATACAGGATATGAATGTTTTGGCCTTTTTAATTTTTTTATTGGTAGACCATTTTTTTAATGTTTGATATAACTACCAACGATTTCAAATTGAAGATGTAAATTCTCTCTGAAGGTTTTTTAATATCATCATAAATTTTGCAATATAGCCCGAACTTCTTAGAAAGAGCTCTGATATTACAAGCACTTGATATGACAAGGTGATTGATAGTCCTAAAGTCTTTTTTTTTTCAATTGTATCTTATCCCTGATGTAAAGAGGAATGTCTTTTCTGGTCCCAAGGACCTCATTATTATGAGGAAGCCTACAGCTGTATTTAGTTATTTTTTTGTATGTACTGGTAACATTCATGCAACTTTCGGAATGAAACGCCAAATGTTCTCATGATAGCATTTATTTGGTAGAAGGTTTATTCACAATTCATTCACACCAATGATTTTCAACTGAAGATTAAAGCTCCCAATAAAAGCAGATATGTTCCTGGTATCAAGTTGCTTCTCTTTACAAATACAAATACAAATACAAAACTGAAACATTGTTAATGTACACGAATGTACAGATAACTTTCATTCAACATTCACTATGAAACGCTGAATATTTCCATGACTCAGTGTCGGGCGAATTCTCTTCGTTTTTCATCTCCTTCAGCCTGGTTTGTTGGCTCAAAGAGCACACCTGACACATCCATGAATCTTTCATCGTACCACACTACTCTCTGCTTGCATATCACTCTCTTTTTCAATCCACCTTTACACAGTAGAAGGTTGCCCTAGTACTGGATGAGTCATAGTCCTTTCGGCATACTTCAGCTTTTCAAATATATAGGATGCAATCTGTATTTTAACCTATTTTTGAAGATTTACAAGCCTAATGTGTAATTCATCATTTTGACTGAATTATTTTCTGGAAGTGAGGTTTGATGTGTGTTTATAGAGAGAGGCCTTTATTCACACCTGAATAGCAACAAACCTTTGATCGTTCGTTTAGCACACAGTTTAGAAAGGCCATCCTGTACTCGTTGCAAAACCACCCGTATATTCTGTAAAATGTCCCTTAAGTGTATGCAAGTGCTGGGAATATTGTATGCTAAGTAGCTTCAAATTTAGTTCACTAAGCACCTGGTCTATTTGGCTGCAATAATATAGCCTAATAATTATGAGTGTTTTATGGAAATTTGTTGTGTCTCTACATAAATGATATGCCGCTCCTACTCTTCCAGATCAATAGGAAAAAAGATTTATTTATTTATTTATTAGAATATATTTCAACAGGATAAAAACAAGATCAGCAAAAGCTGTTTTACATCAAGGTCCTGATTAGATCTCTTCTACAGTATGTTATTCAATTTACATACCTGATACAGAACATTTTCGGGCCGCTTCATGATCATGAATTTCTTTTATTGGGAGACAGATTTGCTTCTATTGAGTTGGAGTGATTGAGCGTAACAACCTTGAACTTTTGAATCTCACCATGGGGGTTCAGAAACCATTACAGTTGCAATTCAATTATTATCTTTCATATCCGGACAATGGTTATTTTTTAAATTGCTATTATGGAGTACGAATAAAAGATAATTGCTTGTTCTCTCTGTTGTAATATAATTGTCCCTTGATGGGTGTGATTTGGGGACAATCTAGATGGTGTTTGTGTTTGGGGAATTTAAGTTATAATGGCTCTGTTTTGTTTATTCTTTTATGAACAGGATTTGTTCTCCCAACTCAAGTTGTATGCTTGTCAGACAAACATATACTATAGTTCAAGAAATGTGTATCAGTTATAGGCAATTGCTAACATTGTTGAGCATCAAATTAAACTTAGCTGATTCAGCTGGTGCTATGTTCATAACACTAAACCCATTGCCAAAATAGGAATAACCTGAATGTTATAGTTTGTTGGTCCTACATGTTTCAAGATACAAGCAATTTAACAGTGATAATCTATCAGCGACCGGCCAATCGTTTAAATCTCTGCTGCAATGCGCAGTGCTTGAGTAAATCGCTTTCGGGAGCTTTACTTCACATTAAATACCTACAGTAAAATAGTACTTACAGTGTCGTTGCCATGTTGTTTGTTTGTAAGAATGAATAAAGGAAATGCTTTACATATGGTTGGTGATTATCATTGTTATGGTTGTTGCTGTTGCTGATTCAGATACTATCATTGTGATTTTTTCTTCTTTATCCAGATTCCAACACCCCAGTTGTTGAGGTGGCACCTAGAGATGCCCTTCGTGTTCTTGGTGACTCCATTGTCTTCCATTGTCAGTTCAGTGGGGACCCAACCCCGCCTGTAGAGTGGTATGTCATCAAGGACGGAGAGGAACCTACCGCTCTTATGAACGATACAGTAACCGGGTAAGTTATCCTTCATTTTCCATTGATTACTTGGTGAATTTTCTAGATTATAACACCCCAGCCGTTGAGGTGGGTCCTAGAGATGCCCTACGTGTTCTTAGTGACTCAATCTTATTCCATTGGCAGAACAATGGAAGAATGGTACATCATGAAGGACGGAGAGGAACCTATTGTTCTTATAAACGATACAGTAACTGGGTGA
Organism: Temnopleurus reevesii; assembly: GCA_036244855.1. NCBI lineage: Eukaryota > Metazoa > Echinodermata > Echinoidea > Temnopleuroida > Temnopleuridae > Temnopleurus > Temnopleurus reevesii. Next base: position 134,600 of record BQKZ01000025.1, read on the forward strand.
GTTATCTTTCATTTTTCAATGATGGTACTTCCATGGTCAATTCAGCAGAGACCGGACCTTACCTGTAGAGTGGTAAAACATGAAAGATGAAGAGAAACCAAGAGCTCTTATCAATGACTCTGAAACATTTCACAGTGAAAAGGGTCATGGGCAATGGAATTACCACTTTGCAAATACACACTGATACAGAGAGGTAGACTGATGGATGGGGATACACTGCTAGTGCTGTACGTGCTGAGTGTGAGCATTGCAGTCAGATTATTGGTCTGTGAACTGTTGTGTGTAAGTATGATGACAAAATATGATTACTGTTAAATTCAAACTGAGTTTTTTCCACCTTATGAACAAGTCTATTGCAATTGTTCTTAGACAATAGGAAGGTTAAGCTTTGATTTCAATGTGTGACATCTTATTAAAACCATTAATTTGAACACTACAATCTAAATATTTGATTGCACACTACAAGAATAAATGACACCATGCAACCTTTCCACAATCATATATTCTCATTCTGAACATTTTCTATCCCTGACTTTAATTCTCTGTTTTATGTGTTCTCCGTTTTTTTTTTGTCATCAGGACGTACATCTTAGGTAATGGGAGCCTGAGTCTTGACAACATTCTGCCTATCGATGAGGGTGTCTTCCAATGCGTGTGTAACAGCCCTCATGGACGACCGTATACCAGTGCTACGCTCACCATAGCAAGTGAGTACTCTTCTTTTTTTAACGTTTTCTGATGATTTGCTAAATTTTCTGGTGTAGGCCAATCATTCTTTGTTGTATGTGTGTGATACCAGTACAATGCAAGTCAGAATTACTAAATTACTTGTTTAGTGTTATCAATATAAAGCTAAGAATAATAGGATCAGTGTAATAACTGTACCTTAGCTTGGAGGATCGGAATGATTTCCAAATAGGGGCGGGGGGGGGGGGGGG